>PNEQ01026747.1:0-13846 GCA_003012365.1 Medauroidea extradentata | reverse complement strand
TTTTTTTTTTTTTTTTTGTCAGCTGGCAGCTTATAACTTTCTCGCGAGCAAGGTAGATATAAGAAGATGCGGCGAAGAGATAGTTGAGTATTTAGGTACTTCGGTATGATGTACTTGCGCCAGGTTTTCGTACGGCTTTAGAGTAATTGTAACTCGAACGAGGAAGGTTTACGTAAGAGCCCTATACGGCAGTTTCTAGACAACCGGTATGTGCGGGTGTGGCAGACTGTCGCTGAAGAAAGACTGCGCGCAGATTGAAATACGATGGAGTCGTAACACGAAGAGCAGCACATAAATGCTGCAAGGGAGTGTTAGGGTGAGAGGGGCGAGGTGGGAGTTGGTCAGACAGCAGACGCTACCAAGCAGACGCTATAAAGTAAGACGGCGGCTGATGTAAGACGCGCCTGTGTGGTAGATACACTCTGCCTCGAGGGTCTGCATGTCAGAGGTCAGGCCTTGCTACACCCCCTCTCTTCACCCGCTCCCATCTGCCTCTTAGAAGCCATAAACAAAGAGTCTCCGCATGCAACCTTTCATACCTTTCATACTTGTTTCGTATAATTACACTACAATTTGTCAGCTACGTATAGGCAAGTAACTGTTAACATTGTTTTAGTGTAGCACTATCGGGGACTAACTTTGCAGTCCAAGTGGTGAAATGGAAGTGTCATGTAAATTTCAGCACTAAAAGTGTCTTGCACCTTGACGCAAATTGCAGAATACAAAAAATCACTTTCCATAAGTCAGTAATAGTCTGATAATTTAAATTAGTGTTATTGTAGCCGTGTGTGAAAACTTGTGAATGCGGTGCGATTCATACACTGAGGTTATTTCACGTGCAACAGTGTTTATATTAAAAAGGTTTCTTCAGCAGGAATTAGTTTTTTTTAAGGTGGAGAGAAAAGGTTATGTCTGCGGATAGTGCTTCATCGTGAATAAAGTTGACTGTTTGCTAGGCTTCAACACAGGGTGGGGCAACATAACTTCTTTTTTTCAAATGTCCGCCATTCAGGCCGTATATGTCGTAGCGGGGTGGGAATGCTCACATTCGAGAGGTGTGGGTGTTAAGTTTTGCTCCCCACCGCGATAAGTCGCCAACATGCGTTGGAACAGAGAGGAGCCTACGTTTGCCGTCGAGGTGTACTTTTCGGACGGCTCGATGAATTGGACCTAAGGGCTTGGGCCCGAGTTTCTCGGCTTACGAGAGAATTAATGCATACGAGAGTCAGTATCGTAAAATTGCTTCGTAACTTTGTTGCAAAGTGGTTTTACAATGCAATGTAATTTTTCGAGACAAACTGTATGATGAGTATAGCTAATTTATCAATTAAAGGGAAATTTCGTTTATTAACAATTAGCAACTATTTTGCAGTCTTCTGACTCGACAAAATTAGAGTATGCAGATTAAATCAGTCGTAACAAAGTTACGAAGCGATTTTACGATATCGGCTCCCATTTATGTTTTAAAAAATAATTGACATTAAATGCGAAGAAACTCGGGCCCATGCCCTCGAGACGTTTGATTGCAACAAGACGGAGCAACGGCCCACACTTCGAGGCCATCGATGGTTGTTTTAAGGGAACACTCACCGGAGCTCGTCATCTCAATAAGAAGCGGTTTGGAGAGGTCAGCCTGCTCCCCTGATTTGGCTCCACGTGATTTTTTGTGGGGTTAATTGAAATCTCGCGTTTGAGTCATTCGTCAAAGGAGCCTACACGTCCTGAAGACCAACATCCGAGCATAAATGGCCAACATACTCACTTCTACGCTGGTAAGTGTCATGAGAAATCGTTTCTCAGTGTACGGACAATGGCGAGCGTTACCTACCTGATTAGATTTTAAAAACTATGTAAAACGGAACTTTATATATGTAACTACATTATGAAAATTTAAATGGAAACTTTCTGATTCATATAATTGGTTTTATTGTCGTGTTAAAAAAGGAAGTTATGTTGGCCATCCTGTATAGTGTATTCATTTCCGAGGCTTTTCTGTCGTTGCTGTTGAGTCTGTTTGACTAGACCAGTACTAATTCTGGTACGTTTAAGATTGAACGTCTGTGGTTCGTCTGTAAACAGCTAGACCATGCCCACATAAGTCATCCAATCTCGCAAGCCGCAGAACGCTGGCAGAACTATTCTCGCGAAGTTCCACTATCTCTAGTTATATCAGATCAAATGTGATCTTTGAAAGATTCCTACAAAGGGTTAGTTATATCAACTACACGGAGAAAAAGGTTTGGTTGATTCAACCGTATATGTGTTTGTATACAGGGTGTATGGAAATTAATAGCCCAGTCTCTGGGAGGTGATTCCTCATGAAAAATGAAGTAAACATTATATAGGACACTTTCAAGAAAAGTTATTAAGGGCGGAATAAGCCCTTGAAAATCGAGATTGTAAATAGTATTTGGTCTAAATATAAAAAATGGTTAGGATTTAAATTACGAATCTTTGGGCGGTGTTAAGTATTATTGAGATCTTAAACATTTAATAATTTCAGTCTCCTAACGTTCCAATTTCATGAAAATAATAGGGGTTGCCTCCCTTACATCGCATATAATTACGTTGGCGTTACGTTTTGTGAACATTACATGTTGGCTTTTCGGACAGTACACCGTGAGGAACAAAAAAGGTCCGCACCGTTTACCAGAAAAAACGGACACAGCTGTTCCTTGCCAGGTATGTAGACAAAATGTGCTACATCCGCTAAGAAATGGCTTTGTACAATGCTCCCAGGAAAATGCAACCTGGGATGCAATTTTTGAAGCTTGTCGCAAAATGAAGTTACATAAGCTTAAAATCAAAAACATGCCTTTGCACGACTCGGTTAATTTGGCAACAAATTTGGTTTAGCAAAATTTACAAAATGCTATTATTTTGATGACATAAATCCACGAAATTCATAAACAACGGAACTTTCTTTAGTAAATTCTGATAAGATATCAGTACGCCATGTATGTATTTCGCTAATAAATAAAAAAATAAAGAAAATCGTACCGGGGATGCACCCTAGTGCGGGGATAAATCCGAACTGGTTGATGGCATTCTGATTTAGGGCCTATAGGCTGTCATCCCCTCTGCATTGTGATAATGGAATAAGACCCTACGAGGGAGCGTTGCCGAAATAAAAGGGCGGAGGAAACAGGAGTTCTCTGATAAATCCTATCGACCAGCGACATCGTCCGACACGGTTCCCACTTCCGAAAAACTGGTGCAGTCACATTGCAGAGTTAATTGCAGCCTACAGGCCCAAAACCAGAATGCCATCATCCAGTTTGGAGCTATCCCCGCCGTAGGGTGTATCCCCTATACGATATTTCTTTATTTATTAAATTACAGTATTATCGAAATACGTACATAGCATACTGATATTATTTCAGAACGTACTAAAGGATGTTCTCTTGTTTATGAATTTCGTAGATTTATGTCGTCAAAATAATAATATTTTGTAAATTTTGCCAAAGCAAATTTGCTGCCACATTATCAGAGTCGTGCATAGACATGGTTTTTTTTTAAGTTTATGTAACTGCGTTTTGCGACAAGCTTCAACAAGAGGCATCACGGGTTGCGTTTTCCTGAGAGCATGGTACAAATACATTTCTTAGCGGATGTAGCACATTTTGTCTACATACCAGGCACAGAACCGTTATGTCCGTTTTCCTGGTAAATAGTGCTTTCTAAGCATTTGCGAAAAGAGGGCCTTTTTTGTTCCTCGCAGTGTACTGCCCGAAAAGACAACATGTAATGTTCACAAAACGTAACGCCAACGTAATTATATGCAATGTAAGGGAGGCAACCCCTATTATTTTCATGAAATTGGAAAGTTAGGAGGCTGAAATTATTAAATGTTTAAGATTTCAATAATATTTAACACTACCCAAAGAATTCTAATTTAACTCTTAACATTTTTTTTTATATTTTGACAAAATACAAATTTCAAACTCGATTTTCAAGGGCTTATTCCGCCCTTAATAATAACTTTTCTTGAAAGTGTCCTATATAATGTCTACTTAATTTTTCACGAGGAATCACCTCCCAGAGTTTGGGCTATTAATTTCCTTACACCCTGTAAAGCCAAACAAGTGTATAACAGTTGAACTAACCAAATATTTGGTTGCCTGGCAGGTATAGTTATCCCAAAAGGATGGTTTAGTCCAGTTAAATATACCTTTTGTTAGGACAACAGCGCCAATACTTGGCACTTTTCATATGTTGTTCAGCCGACAAAACTTTTGTTGAATCAAATACATACTTGTTTGACCATATAGAAACATATATACGGTTGAATCAACCAAACCTTTTTTTTCCTGTGTAGACTGTATTTGAGGACATGCGTGATTGCAAGCAAATGTGACGATGGCATAAAAAACCCCAAATAAAAATAATATCCAGTATTAGCTGTTGTCAACACATACATAACATACATATAATTCTGGAAATAGTAGTGTCCAGAAAGACGACCCAAAAAATATAACAAAAAATAAATAAATTCCAGAATGCAATTTAGTCGCTTCAAGATATAAAACTAAAAATGGAACTAGGATAAGAAATTAAAATAAAATATGTATGAAAATGGCCAGATACAAAAATGGACGAGGGACAACGATGATAGCGCAGATGACGAAAGGCGCGGATAAGCGCACAGGCGACACTAAAAAAAAAAAAAAAAAAAAAAAAAAAAAAAAAAAAAAAAAAAAAAAAAAAAAAAAAAAAAAAAAAAAAAAAAAAAAAAAAAAAAAAAAAAAAAAAAAAAAAAAAAAAAAAAAAAAAAAAAAAAAAAAAAAAAAAAAAAAAAAAAAAAAAAAAAAAAAAAAAAAACAGATGAAAAGTAGCAGGCTTTTACGACAAAAGATGCGATGTTTCGGAAACTGAGATCTCTTCCCGTCTTCAATCACACCTGCAGACTGAGGAACTCCAGCAGACCGAGTATAACCTTATTTGATGTAATTTTTAATGAAATTTTTTTAGTATCCTATATTGATACTATATTCACTTTCACGATTAATTTTTTTTTCTGGATACGACTATATTCCGGAATTATATGTATTTGTGTTCGTTGACAACAGCTAGTACTTTTTTTGTGACGGGGGTGGGGGTAGAATTTATTACTAAAACTCAAACATTCGCTCGTAATGTCGGATGTCCACTAAAACTGTTCAGTTTAGGTCAAATAATCCATCAACTCTAAATATCAGAACGCACACGGTTCATTCTGTTTAATACAATAGCTTGTTTTCGAAGCTTTACACTTGGTTCAAAGACTTGAAAAAAATATTGTATTTAATTGTAGATGGTTTAGAATTTGCGTAAGGATGACGGGATATACTCATACCTCCCTTTACCTCTGTGTGTCTCCTTACATTCAGAAATAAAAAAATTAAGGCATATAGAATAAAATAATATGCTCATTTTATCGAAACTAGCCTTCGTTAATCATTAATTCATCTTCTGGCTCAGTTCATACGATCTGTGATACAAGTAAAATTACCATCTCCAGATATAGTTAGGTTTTTTTTTATCATTATTAATCTATACTTTCAGAAAAAAATTCATACATAATTTTCTGTTAAATGTATATTTTAGGCATATGCAATGTATGTAAACAATATCGATGTGCTGCTGTAGATTTACGAAGGAAATATTCGAAAAACATAGAGGATTTACGTTTGGTCGTTACTCGTCAAAATCTTGGCTGAAATACTGTTGAAAGCTGGGACGAGAGCCATTCACCTCCATCCCTCGCAATAATTAAGGGCGCTGTCTACCTGCGCGTTTGCGGCTCAGAAGTGACGGGGCTGAAAAGGTGCACGCCCACTAGCGCGAAAGGAAGAGACGAGGTGCGGTTTTTTTCCGCGGAGGTAATTCCAGTGTTGTGAAGTGAGTGGCCGGCCATTGCAGGCGAGGCGAAGCGAAAAGAGCAGAAGAGGTGAGCGGCCAGGGTTGAACAGGCCCGAACGTTGCCGAAGGCTGCCGAATCACTTCTCCTACAGCCTTCCCACTCGCACAAAGAGAGCGAGGTGCTGTGAGACTTGTGCTCGCTTGCTCTCTAGACTATTCGCATGGGCGCTTGCCTATTCTGCACTCTTCGTTTCGCTTCGCCTCTCCTGCAGTGGGCGGCCACTCATTTCACAACACTAGACTTATCTCCGCGGAAAAAAAAACCGCACCTGTTTTCTCCTCCCTTCGTGCCAGTGAGCGAACCTTGAAGCACGGTTAAAATGCCGCATCACAACGAGCCAATCGCTAGCATGCCAGATTCCCGACGGTCTACTTTACAATAGGACTTTAAGAGGTGAACGTGAGAATATAGTTTTACTACTGAAAAGTCTACCGTAAAGTCCAGTGTATGTTTCTATCAGTGTTTCACGTAACTCCGGTTAGTACATTTAGAAGCACGCAATCTGAAAAGGCCAATTTTAACTGTGGAGGGCTTAGTGTTTTTAATGAAATGACATTCCATATTTGTCCGAAGACACTTCAACGCATTTTGAGTGCATATGGTAGGCTGTGTGCTTCTCTTCCCGGATTATTCCAGCAGTGAAGAAGACAAGAGCTGTGTCACCATTCCATCATTCAAGGTTACTTTGTGACAGCAAGGGTGACTTTGTTCCATTAGAAATTTTTAATTTTTATATTATTTGAGTGAGAAATATGTAACTCTTTAAGTATTATAAACTACGCTATATTTTAACCCTCCTTTAAAATGTATTTATTTTTCTAAGCAGCCACATAATAAACACTTTCCTTACAAAGTAACCCTGCTTAACGGTATGTCAGGTTCCCAACTGCTTGCAAAGTAACAAGGTCAATCAACTGGAACTGTTTAAATACTCCCGACTATCGACGTCGCTGAGAATATAAAGAAATATTAGGAATGCGCAGTCTACATAAAACTGTAGAGGAGTCTTCCTCGGTAAGTTTTAGTCTAGGTGTCGTAGTCAAGCGTGCCAAAGTCAAGCGACGGAGAAATGCGACTGTTGGCGAGGTACTCTTTGACACCCAGGAGTGCAATTACAAATGTGCTCTGAGGAGAGGATTGAGGAGTCGTCGTGGGGGCTGATAAAGAAGGTCGACTGATGTAGGAAGCTGAATATTTTCTCCTTTCTTCTGTTCTAAGTTGTTTTCATCTTTATTTGGAAGTTTTCAGATCCAGGGAAAATACCTGAGGCTATCATCAGGCGAGGGTGCGCCTGCGGTGATTCGCCGTTATCTTCTGCAGACGTAGGTGAAGAAACCAACACACCTATTCTTGAACCCGAAGATGTAGTATTAAACGTGCACTTCCGCGGCCGGAAATAGAACCCGCGAGCCTTGGCCCACTGGCCAGGAGCTCTTAACTTCTCAGCCAAGCTGTCCATCTTAATATTTTAGTGATGTAAATATCGAGGATAAAATTTCAGTAGTAACAGAGTGATGTGACTTGGAAACTGAGTTGTGTGAGAAATAATTATTTATTAGCCCACAAAGGGTTATTGTACAGCTATTGTATATACATTAGTTGTAAACATAATGGTAAGTAGGTAAGACCGACATGTCTGCGGCGAGGCCATAAGAGAAGAAACAATAGAAACAATTTGCTCGGGCAAACAGTAGAATGAATGGAAATAAAGGAACAAATCCATCATTACTTAAGATGATCTGCCAGGAAGTCGAACTCGCGTCTTTCTGAACTAGTTCTCTAGCAACTTTGCCAAGTACGGTATGTAAAATAGAACGACACAATGAATGAAGCGGTTATCTTTTATTGCGGTGTTTAAAATAATGTTAGTTTTGAAAAAAAAATAATACATTTAATTTATAATTTCCTAGTTTAATACAATGAGAATCTTAAAATGAACTAGGAAAAGACCAGGAAAATTTTTAACAATTTCAAACACTTATTCCGTAACGTAAAATGTTGACGGATGTTGTAAAATATAGTCGCATTCATAAATTAAACGAAATATTAATAAATCTGTTACATTTAAATTATTCTGATGTTTCCTCAAATAAGAGTTTAGTTACTGTTGTCCAGGCGAAGACCTACCCTCAAAGAGTAAAAATATTAAGTGATTATTTAGGTACATAAAGGTGAGTCATCCATACATTCCTATGTAAAAAATTTCTATACATAAGAAAAGGTGCAAAACACAAAGTTAATGATATTGGTCACAGGAAAATTAGCAACTTGTTATATTTACATGCATACTGGTTAGCACTTGCTCATCAAAGTAAATCATGAGGACATCAGACTTGGACATTTTTTCATTGCAAAGTAGTAAACTATAATTTTAAACCAAAAAACAGTCAATGATTTGACACAAATGTAACCACATTTCTAACAAACCTGATTGCCAATGAAAATTAGCCTAATATAAACCTGGTTGTTTCCACTATTATATAGAAATTTACAAGACAGTTGTTAAGTTTCACATTTCGCAAGTCGTCTAGCGCCATACCGCACGTAACATTCAACTTGGCTGGAAGATTCTAGCTACTGGGACGAACAACAAGACTTTACATGTTCTCCTCGGCTCAGAACAAGGGAATGGAAGACATGGAGGGCAGGAAATGCCGCTCCAGCAGGCTGTTTCTCTTCTGTACTGCGTGAGATGTAACTGCTGTTACAGGAGATAACTTGGCAGATACACGTTCCTCACACTCACACAGCACTGCGACGTTGTGCCTCGACCCAGTTAAATAATAGTGATTCAAGACCGCGCCGGGAGACATTCCCCCAACGGCCAGTTTACATTGTTACGAAACGTTGGTTTCAAGATATTAGGAATAAATAATATGGTACGGTGCATACATCTATACCAAATGCGGTATGTAAGCACTGATGAAAACACGAATGTTACTAACAACATTGCTGATAATATTAGTAACATTTATCATCATGTGTTCTAAACCGCCCTATAATGAGCTGGGAAAATTTTGTCAACAGTGTTAGTGACAACGTTTTTAACGTGATTCTAAACTTAACAACTTTTGCTCATAGCAATGGTCTTCCACAAAAATATTAGAACAAATGTCGTTAGTATTTCTTTGCAAGCACCAACAAAGTTAATAACACAATGTTGGCAACTGTGTTGAAAATATGTTACTAACAACATTAAAGCAGTTACACATCATTGCATAGTAACGGTTTAAAACGTGTTTTATTAGCAATGCTACTCCCTGTGTAAACGGGGCTTCACTTTGCAGAAGTTTAAATTAACGAAGCTAGTCAATATGTTGATAAATGAAATGTATTTAAGTTTCTTGTGTTAAAAAATACCATAGCTCAGTAATTTTAACCAAGTAAGTATTGTTATGTGGTAAACTGGCATTAGGGAGGTCGATGGTTAGATCTCTGTCGGCTGTACTACCCTTCATGGTGTGTCTGTCAATTTTAGATTTGTACTGTGGAAATTGTAACAGAGAAGAACAAAACAAGACGAAATCCACAAAATGACGAATTAATCCAAAATTTAATTCAAATGTAATTTACGTTTTGGGCTTTGTTTTGTAGCAGTCACTTACTTTGTTTGAATTTCGCTGATTTAAATTATCTGTTTCGCTTACTTAACGGTCCTCCTATGCATGCGAGGGTCAACAATAATTAGAAACTGGTAAATTTGTACTTTTTAAAAGATTGATTTATGTGTCGGGGAATATTTAATTTAAGTTTTATTGGCATTTACATCAATGTGTCGTTCGAAAACCGATTGTTTTATCATGCTTATTATTTATTCAGTGGTGCAACACTGTAACATATTTTGGCATAGCTGGTCGTACGAAAGTGAGAATTAAAAAACAAAACTCAGCTGTTCTTTATAGGACTAGATTACGTAGCTGTTTCAAAAATGCCTATGCGGTTTAAAATTCATATAAGCTAATCTTAAAAGTTTACACTTTCTTAATAGCAAGAAGCGCTCTCTCCACATTTCGTCAGGAATAATTCCGAAGTTAAATACCTCACGGAAATACGTCTTAACTGCTTACACTGCATAGGTTTATAGTGGCACTGTGTAAACTCCCAGCATGTCTTGAGTCTAGACGGTTTACGATAATTTGAACTTTTATGAAGACAGACTTGTTGAAGAAAAAATTAACAACTTTAATTGTGCCCTTGGGCATGAACTATTACGCAAAATGTGGAATGTACACACTATGTTCACTAATTCGCATGATAAGGTTTTATAAATATCAACACCCGGTCGGAAACGTACAAACAGGCTGACAAGAAAAAATACTAGTTCTCAAATAGTGCTTACTTTACTAAAATCTGTAACTAGAAGTTGTGTGAATAGTGGAATTGGTAATCACCTATGGTAAGTTAATGTGAGGGCAGGTAATAGTCACAGTAACATAACATTGGCATTTTGATAGACTGCGTTTGTGTGTGTGAGGCACAAATTCGCGAGAGCGCTGACTAAAAATTTTGTTGGTGTACACTTAATGTTTTTTTTGGGGGGGGGGGGGGGGCATCGCAAATGATTTTTGTAAAACTGAAAAAAAGTGCAAATAACTTTTACGCGCTTCTTAGCCACATTTCATGGATTACGTTTGGTGGTCCGCATAAAATCAATATTAATGTCTGCTTCAACATGCAAACTATTTGCTTTGTAGTTAAAATATGCTTCTCAAGTTGGGAGGGGAGGCGGGCTTGTGCCATCCGTCCTCTGTCGAGGTTACGCCTATGACCCCAAGGTGCTGCTGACAGGCGTGTGTAATGTAGCATCACCCGTGTATGCAACCCTTTCAATTGACGTGCTGTGATGCACTTATATTCATTTCCTGTTGATCTGTGAGTAGTATCATTGTTTGTGGGAAGTATGAATTCAAGTCCAACGCAAGTTCCATCTATTGTGTTCTACGAATCTGGTTGGAATTTTATTATGTACTGCTGTCGAAAAAAAAAAACCCTCTTCTAGAATTTTTAAGACTCAAAATAATGACAATAAGAGTGGTAAATGTTTATACTTGATCAACATAGTGGGTGTGTTCTTTTCATAGCTCTATATATGTAATGCATGCGAAGTAGTTTTCGTCAAAAAGGAATAATCGCAGCTTCCAGCAAAACAAAGCACTATTAGGGTAAGGTTAATTAGTGTTGTTAAGGGCAAGGAATGGGCAAAGGAAAGTTACATCATCCGCCGAGGATATAAACAATTTTGTACGAAGACTTCTTACCTATTATTATTTCAGCAAACATAAAAGATTTGCAAAATATGTTTGTGGTGAGCGAAAATAAATTTTGAGGGTGAACGCCAACAAGATATTTCATAGCTGCTACAATATAATATATATAATATTCTCATGTGCGCTAGGGAAAGTAACCCAGTACCTGGTGTAAGGCGGGAGAGGACGGTAGATAGTGCTGTGCGCAGAGTTATCTGTGGACGCAGGTGTGGAGAATGTTGACTGTGACGTCAGCCACGATGGCTATTTCCACGCTACGCTAAGTGCACGTGGGCCGCGGTGCGCTGTACACAAACATTGTATCGGCCGTTGTTCTCCGCTGCTGCCTTTTGAGCCCGCCGCAACACATGTGCCTCGTCTAGCCGGCTGGATGCCTCCTCTCGTCTTCTATAGCCTATCTGCCACGTCTAAACGTTCCTACATCCTAATCATAGACTCATAGTCGGGTCGAGCTTGTCTTCGTGTTTCCACATCCTGCTCAATAATGCCACCATTGCCGACAAAATAACATATAGTGAAGAGATGGTCAACGTTCAAGGGCGCCGCTCACCTGCACATTAGAGACTCACAAATGACGCTGACGTAAGTATGACCTTGAAGTGCGCATTGTGTATCGCCAGTCCTCGACGAGCCAAGTGCTGAACTAGCGTGCAAGGTTCCCGCCGAACATTTTCTACTACGGGATACTAAGCCGTGACCATACATGTTTATTGGTGGAAAGTCTGTAGCAAAGTTCAGTGCACGTCTAAATCTGAATTTCACATCCTTAAGGCCTCGCTATTTAGTTTTCCAGTGGTTTCGAACTTTTTGAAATGCAAATTAATAAATATATCAAAAATCCATTCTGGCAGTTTTAACACGTATGTATCATCGTTTGCATCTGAATTTTTCTGTTGCAGTTCACCAAATTTATTTTAATATATTTGCCCATGAAATAGCACATGTTTTGGTTTCAAAATAACCCAAAATGAAGCAAAATAACTTTTTGCTAGCAAACGGTACATTATTTTGAAAACACCCATCTGGCAAAATTGTATATCGTATGACTGTACATAGTCTCAAATCTTTTCAAAGCATTTGGTTAAAAAATATTCATGTACAATTGTTTGAAATAAATGAAAGATCATGACCTTAAAACTGGTTGGTACTGTTTGAGTACGGCAGTCTGAAAAGGCCGTTTTCAGCTATGTCGCAGGGCTTAGAAACAGTGTCCTTAATTAGCACGATGTCTTAGCCATAAGACTCCTACCTTGTCCAAAGTATTATCTTTTCGTACGTTGGCACAGTGGACACACGTGGGATAGTTTTCGTAGAGAGAATAACATATAACGAACTCGCTGCAACGTACCTGAAGTACGTGGAAGGCTTCGCCTTGAAGATGGCCACACGCCCTGGACGCCGAGCGTTGTGCAGTTAACAAGAACAATTGAACACTGCCTAACACACACGAGTGAAACTCTTGACTAGGAATAGCAGCCACAGACACGTATATACCCATTTCATATATCATCCATGTTTTCATTCAAATGTATTTTATAGCGGCCGAAAACTGTGAAAGTAGGTGTTTTTGCATTCCTTTTTAAATATGAAAAACCTAAGTGCAGAATATTTTTTAAGGGTATAGGCGTGTACAGTGCATTTTTATCGTTAATATTACCATAAAGCAAAGGGCTATGTGAGTTAAAATTGTTTCGTAGGATGAAACTGCACTGACAAGTATAGTCTACAAAACTAACACTATTTCATATAAATATAAAATTATGATTTTGTCGCACTTGAACACCCTTAAGGGCGGTAAAGTATCTCAAAGCATTGGTGATAGTCAAGCTAGGAATTTTACTTTCTTTATTGTACTAGATGTAGCTCGGCCACATTTCACAATATATCATTTGGTAAGTAGCAGTTTCTGCACTGACATAAACATATTACTACAGGAACGAAAACGTGTATTTTTTTTTCAGCTAACCCGTTCGATCGGTGAAAGTGGGGGCAGGATATTTCGTTTACCTTCAGTTGTCGAAATCCCTTAGTACAATAGAGGAGGGTAAAGAACTTGAATCCCTTTAGACAAGCTGTAATTTATTTTAACATCTGTACTGAATAGTGTCCCCTCTTAAAGTTTTTGCTGATATCTGATGGATCCATGCAGATTTTACCTTACCATTTTTACGCATCACGACCTCTGGTGATACTACTGGAGTGGGTTCATTGACTTGTTCAATAATTCAATTTTAACCATTGAAACCCAATATGGATATTCAATTAATAAAAGATGGAGACAGTGTTACAGGTGCAAAAATTTTAGGGATGTTTTCACAAACATAGAAAAAAAAATAAAAAAATATTATTTAAGTTTCGTAATTTAATTGTGGGCACAAGATATTTGCATCTTGGAATTTTTTTTTAAAAGACCTATATAAAACAATTAAATTCAGGTACAAAGTTATTACACAATTTCTTCAGTTATAATTAATAATTACGCCCCTTGATATACAAAGACATTAATCATACCACAAATACATCAATGATAACAAACTCGCCCCTTTGGTATACGAACATTCCAAGATATTATTGTTTCCTCAAATGTTTCAAACAATTTCCAACACTGTAATATGGACAAAAACCTTGGTCCTCATAGTAACTTAATTTCATTGCGGATTTCTCACAATTATTTTTT
>PNEQ01026746.1:0-13840 GCA_003012365.1 Medauroidea extradentata | reverse complement strand
AATCGCAGATACTCAATCATCACTGTTATATGAGTTCAGACAATTTGATTTGCATGCATTTTCAGTTTTGTGGCACTATAGGTAATAGTTTATATGTATTTGTTGTCAATTCCATGTCGAAGTTAGATTTTAGTCAAACACATCCAGTACATAGGTCTAAGCTGCATATCTAACTAAATTTAAGTATAGAAAGGACAATAGTTTTGTAGACAATGCTGTCAAAAAACTGAAGTAACTTATATTAGTTTCGGCAAACTTGAGCCAGACTAAAAGAAACCTAGCATTCTGTCCACAGTGTGTCCGAACAACGCCGACAAACTCTAGCGGATTATTCCCAACCAAAAAATGTTTGTACCGCTTTTAGTTTTAAGCTGTTTTATATTCGTGTAGTCAACATACGTTCATCTTATTATTATTATTTATTGAAAAGCCTAACGGACTTCGGAATTATCTTTGCTTTTTACAATAATTTAAATGAATTCAAGTTTGAATAACTGCAAAAACATTTCAATTAAAAATAAAATAACCCTGACGCATTAAACCATCATTTAAAAAGTTAAAAATTATAGTAATAGTAAAGTCAAATTATATTAATTAACCCGTTAACGTTTCGGGTTCGGAGGACCACTAAGTTAACCAGATAAATAGTTAGGAATTGAAATAGAATAGAATAAAACGGCAATACCAAATCCACTAAATTATGCATTAATCCAAAAACTCAAAGTAAATATAGCATATTGAGCTTATCTTTTGGAATTGTCACATATGTACATATACCATACATAAGTTTTGCTACGTTTACTTTTTCTGTTTCATGTTTCATAATTATAACTACCTATTTTGTTCACTTAGCGGTCCCCCGATATTTAAGAACTAAAATAATATTATGTTATTGTTTTTACTTTTTAAAGGATCGTTTTATGTGGCTGTTTCTTTATTTGCATTTTTGACATCAGTATTATAACTCTGTGTAATTATTCTAATTGCTGTATTTTGTTATTTAAATATTTGTTAGCATCAACAGAATTTTTGTACCCCTCCCCCTTCCACAAAACAATAACTATCCCATAAGATATTAATGAATGATAATATGCAAAATTGATCCTTTTAAGTATCTTATGTTTTGCTACATTGCTCATGCAGCGAAGTACAAAAACAGACGGAGTCTATTTTGGGATTAGAAAAGAAATATCGCTTTCCCAATTAACATTTTTTCTATATATACTCACAGAAATTTCTCATCTACTTTTTTTAATTTATAATTATTACAATATATATGTGATTTGTACTCTTTTGTGTAGAAAATGTTATAAAATTGCTTTTATCAAAATTTTTTACTAATTTGTTGGATATAACCCAGTCAGGTAATTTTGAATCATTTTCCTTGATTTTTGCCATTAACTGATCACCTGTTTTATGACTCACCAAAAAACATGTATCATCAGCAAATATTATAGTGTTGCCTTGTCCATTGATGAAATTTTGAACGTCATTTCTACAAATTAAAAACGAAAGATTACCCAAAACAGATCCCTGAGGCACCCAATTTTTTATTTTTACTACTTCAGAAAAGGTCTCCGTGCTGTCTTTATTTTTTTTTTGTATCACCTGTATTATTTCACTAAGATAGTAGACAAAAAACTTTTGGAAACTATTCCTTATCCAATAATGATGCATTTTTGTTAGTAAAATACATTATAATTTACACAATCACACACTTTTTCTAAATCATACAGGCCCCTAACACACCAACCACCAGTTGATTATTATTTAATGCTTCTAAAATAAAATTGATTGACTGAAAAAAAATTTTCTAGCTCACTGCCACAAAATTGTACGAGTTTACTACTTAACTCATTACATTAACAAGAATTTTTAGATGTCAAAGAATTGATTATAGATTCACGTGCGTGGTTTGCAACATTGTATTCGCATTTTTATATTCAATTGTACATACCTTTCCTAAAAGATTATTATCTATTTTGTCATTATTTGTAGGTTTTATTTAATTTATCACATTATTTAGAAAATAGTTATTAAATTCATTTGCCATCTCAGTAATGTTGTTAGTGATAACGTTTTTAGAGTTGTAGAAACATAACAGTCAACACGGGCAGTATGCGAAGTAGGTCCTACTGACATCTGCCGCTAAAAGCGCAGTGAATATTCCTATATGAATATATGTGCAAGCAGTATAAAAGAAGCGTTTTACGATTTTCTAGAAAGTTTACCCCTCCCAGATTCTTAGGTGCGGACCGTGTTGAAATTGGGGGTTTCTCGTTCACTGTTTACATTTTGTCGCTACTCCACACTTATGTCATCTCACCTTTGTAGGTTGGTAGGAAGAAAGGCAGCGGTGAAAACTGCTATCGCAAATTTGTTCCACTAGCCTTTTAAACATGTTTATTTTACCTATAGGCCGTAGCAACATAATATTTCATTTCATGTTCCTATTCAGAGCTGACAGACTCACAACGAAAGCACTAGCTTGGTGGTGTTAACATGTTCTAGGTTGCAACTCGCCATATGATCTTTACTTCTATAGGATCTTCATGGTAAAGTAAGTAATTTTTAAAACCGTGATTACGTTTCCACTTTCAGCTAATTAGTATATTTCTTTAGTTTGTTAATACAAACACAGCACTTCAGGTAACAAGCAGTGTGTATAGATTTCACTTAAATCAGAGGTTAAGGCATGAGGTCACCACGATAGGCTAACACAGTGAATATTCTGAACATATTTGTCCTAAGTGCTCGCTTTACTGTGAAGAGTTTGTAGTGGTTTTAGCATTTCTATACTTTTTTTTGTACGGTCAGTAACTGAAATTTCATATCTGGTAAGGGGTGCGATAAATTTTATTGAACCTCAATACTTAGCATATTTTTAATCGACTTAGAAAAACAGTAGGAGGTTCTCAATTCGGTTGCTTGTTACCTCAGAATTCTATCATTTATAAATAGATTGGGAAGATTCTTCTTCTTTCTTTGTAGGAAAGGGGATATTTTTAAATAATTAGTTTGTGTTTAAATTGTTGAAGAGATCTAAATTAGTAAACATATTATAAGACCTAATGTCAAAAAAAATTATTTTAAATTATTGGTGTTGACGAAGTTAAACAACATATGATAAATAATTTGGGACTTGGCACGGCATTAGACAGCCTTTCAGCACACACAGTCTAGCCACGTCCAGTCTCCTCGGTGAAGACTCTGCTCACCGAGCAATGCTGGTCCCCCACCCACAAAATCATCCCTTTTTCTCTCTTTCCCTCTCACTCTGGTCTCTACCTGAATGGCAGACTGACCAAACCAAAAAGGTTTTGCCAGGAAAAGGGAAGGGGGAGGGGTTGGTACAAAGCCTGAACAAGTTATGGCCGCAGCCGCTCGACGGTGCTAGGATCGTCCTCCACTAGCGCTCCAAAGCGTATAGGGACAGAACTACGTGCTCGACCTCTTCAAAAAGTGCAACAGTAAATCCCATAAGGTTGTCCTGCCCTGGCCTAGCGGCTTCAAGTTTGTGACGTCATGCTAGCTCCTCCCCTTCTTACCTCCATGGCTCTGCAGTATTGACAAGACTGTAAACAGTAGCGAATAGCGCGCCGTCGAAAAGATAAATAAATCTTTTTATAGCAAGAAAATTAAATCATTATAATTGCGGCATTTTTATTATTGTAGTAAAAATGCAAATTTTGTTATACACATCACTCAAATGCTAAAACTGTTGCAAACAATCACAGCCTATCCTTTCCTGGGAGCCAATTCTTGAAATGTTGCGAGATTATTTCATTGCGAATTTTCTCGGAATTTCGTAATGGATTCCATTTTGCTATTCTTGAGTGAAAGTAACTTCGGAATGAAATTATTCCATGTGGAAAAATCTCACATGCTCTTGGGGTCGTGAGATGCGATTCCGCAACGCCTTGAAGACGGCCGCCATGACACTTTTACCGTGTATTTCTACAACCTCACTCTTTCAAACAGACGAAATAAAGCAATACAGTACTGCAGAGTGCCCGCACATATTTTTAAATTATGTTAATACTTTGCTTGTTCATTTTATAGGTAATATACAATCGCATAAAATCATTAATTTTATCATGAAACGTGAATTTAATGTTATATGTATGCATAGCACAGTATTGTATGTATAACGAGACCTAGACTACGACTGATGCTATAGTGTAGTGGTAATTGCGCTTGGGTAATCGCTCAATGTGGAGTATTTTTGAAAATAGGTTCGAGGCGCTTCACCTTCCTATCTTTTTTTTTATGTAGAAAATTCTTCACTCATTTGCAATTTTATCAAAGAATTTAAATATTTTTTATTCGTTGTAACGTAATTATTCGAAGTTCTATACTATTATGTAGACCTACTGTGATTTTACTAACCCAAATTTTGTATAGAAAATTCTGCTCAAGAAATAACCAATAAAACCACTCTTAGTTATCTCTCCTTTAATTGTGACTTAAATTTCAATACCTACGAGAAGTGTGCAATACAAAAACAATCTTACGTAGCAAATATAAGCTTTACAAATAGCCGTGCTCGTTAAAAAAAAGGCAACATAGTTGTGTTCGTAAAATAGCTGCAAGATAGCAGCAGTGTCCTGAAATTTCTAATAAATGACTTGCGAATTAAATGTCTCTTAATAAAGACTTTGTAATTATTTGTATGCAATAATATTACATTATAAAACACGTTGCTTGTTAATTATATATTTTTTCTTTATAATTCTGTTTATACGTGTGCGAATATTGGGCTCAACCACAGAACAAACAATTTTTTTCTCCAGAGGGTGCGTTCAGTGTGTCATACAAGTAGAACGTTCTTTTCACTCGCAGATTTCTGCCGCGGGAGTGTAACCGGAAGTTCGTAACTGAGGAAGATCTCGCACTAAGATCCCGCAATTCGGAATTTCAACTCAAGAATACCATTCTGCCATAGTGAGATAAAAGTTTCGAAATTTAGTAAGTGAAATTCTGCAGTTCGAAATAATCTCGTAACAACTCGAGAATCGACCCCCTGTTGTTTAAAGCCGTGCTAAGGGCAGAGGTTACAGGCAATCAGTAAAATATCTGTTAGAGAGTTGGTTTTCATTTCAAAATGTTGCTTACGTAAATATCCAAAAAGTAGTTTAAGGATTTTTTGAAATTCTACCCCCAAGCAGTAAAAAAAATGTTTTTAATGAATCACCTATGTCACTGGAACACAATTGGCTATCGTTGTGATTTTTACTTCAATTGGTTACGTATACAAATGATTGTCATTTCTCCAAGACGTTTCGAAATTTGATAACTAAGGAGGTGAAAATACATTAAGGCCTGTAATTATAAACGTCTTTCGAAATACAACCAATCTCCCTCCACCCAAATCTGGTGTTTTGCACATTATAGACCTCTTTCAGAGAGCGGCGGATAGCCGGCGAACAACCATTCGCCAACAAGTTTCAACTTTTTGGGAGATTGCAGGTGAATGACAGCCAGACCTCATTCGGCGAATCACCAGCTGTATTCTAGAGACCAGTTATGAAAAATGGCGAGGAATTTTAACGAATTCATGTGGCACATGGATGAAGTTGTCAACTATTATGAATAAATAGACGACCAACGACATGCGAGACTACCCAAAATATATATTAGGGACATGGAAGATCCCTTTTCAACTGCAGTTCATCTCTGCGCGATACATCGCAAGTATTACATTCTACAGTGATTTTCTTCCACTTTTCCTTTTGTTGCAATTGGACACGGAGTCAGTTTTCTTATTTGTAGTTATGTTTTTGTATTTTTTTGTCAGGTCAAAAAAAATGCTCTTTCTTTAGGAGTGTATCACACTGTCGAATATTTTATCTTCCATAGTCAAACTTTTCCGCGGCTTCCTTCAATCACTTCGAATATCTCACGTGTGTCCCACTACAAAGAGAACAAAATTGTTTACAGATAAGGAAAAACAAAATCGAAACGATTTTGTTTTTAAAGTTAGGTGTGTTCATAACAGTGGTCTTTGAGCACTTGAGTATGTGTTCGCTGCTAAAAATGAGGCTGTGTTGCCAAATTTTATGAAGGAGAACCATCCAACTCCCATTCAGCCGGCGATCTCCTGGCGATCCATCGGCAGACAACTATAGTGTAGGAAGGGTGGAAGATCGCCAGCGAACTGCTGCGCGAATCAAGGCCAGGGGCTTGCCAGCAAGCCTTCGGAGGACATTTATAATTACAGCCCTTAATGCTTTTTCGATTGTTCCTTCATATTTATCGAACCAGTCGAGAAATCGAAGTGTTCATTGCTTTAGATTGATGACTATGTGCATGTGTGTGTGCGTGTGTGTATATATATATATATATATATATATATATATATATATATATATAATGTACTAGCAGTTCCCCGCGGCTTCGTGTGCGAGTATTATTCAAAACCGATAATATTTACTGTAATTGAATAACCACTTTGTACACCAGATTAGCACTTCATTAATCTAGTGTTATGACAAAGCTGCTAGTTGAGCTAACTCTGCAGCAGGATAAGTAGCTATATCTATCAACGCGAAAAACAGTCCTAAGTTTTTCCCTGCCACTAACAGCGACTTCACCTGTTCCTTATTTATCGCCCTGCAAAGTTGATGTTGTGGGGTAGTTATTGACTCTTAAATGTAAGAGTTTAATCGAATGGAAAACTTCTGATTTTCCCTATTGAACAACCACTGGTGGCAGTACCATCAATTACATATTTTCAAAATGTTCATTTGAAGTTTAACGCCATTAGAAAGTTTTGGTGGGAAAATGCTTCGTGGAAACCTATTTTGTGCACCAACCTTGAAATTAGTAATATTATATATATAAGCTGATGTTGTTGAGGAACCTAAGTGGAAAGTGAGCTGCATAATCCATTTCACTCCTTTTAAACGACTACATGAAAACTGCACTAATCAGAATTGCCTAAATTGCCTTGCAATTTTTGTGTGACAGAATTGAACGTTCGTAGTTTTTAACGGAATTGGAGCCCAGAACTTTCCGGAATATATACCTGAGCTACAAACAACTGCGTCACGTAACGTCCAAATAACTAATGTAAAAAATTTAATTTAAAAATAAAATATTTATGTTCTAGGCATGTAGGTGTTGAACAACACCACGTCTCGATAGGTTACTCTAGAGTGGAACTCCTGTATAATTTATTTATCGCTGGTCGTACTTGCTTTTCGGATTGTCTGCCTTGAAAGTTCACTAACTTACTTTAGTTATTAATAATCAAGTTATCTTATAAAGAAAAACTTACAAATAATTTTTTAAAATACTTATGTAAGCATCACTCTGACGCGAACAACACCTTAACATCTTTACTGGTTAGATGGATTTCATGGGTTGGTGGAAAACAAATTTTGCGCTTTTTCACCCTTTTGGGTGTCGAATTTTGAAATATTTTAATTTCACATCTTAGACATTTGTGTAAGTATCCAATTGAAGTGGAAATCACGACGATAGTGCATTCAGTCGAAACAAAATCGACAATTAATTAAAAAACACGTTAAGACCCCTACTCAGTACTGAGTGTACGAATTTTTGAAAAATCTTCAAACCGTTTTCCGAACATGTCTGTATTCATTATCCTAAAGAAAAAACTAACTTTATATCTCGACGGGTTCGATAGATAACGAGGATTTATCTAAAACACATTACAGGTCTTTTTTCACCTCCTAAGAGAGTGAATTTTGAAAAACCCTTGAATAACGCTGTAGAATACTTTATCGGTATCTTGTGAACGTGAAAGACATGACAATAGCCCACTGGAATCAAGATTTATCGGCAATTAATTTATGACACATTTCACCAATTTTTATCCCTTTTCACCTTCTTATGTGGCGAATTTCGAAAATTTGTGAAATTGCTTTTCAGTTATTTGAGTAAGCATCATTCTTTTACAAAAATCACGTCGCTACATAAATATCGATGGGGTAGATATTTATCGATTGTGAATCGAAAAAATATTTTACCCTTTTTTTTTTAACCTCTTAGGGGCCGAATTTGGAAGATATATTTTAATGGTATTTGGGATATTTTAAAAGCATCATTCTATAGCAAAGAGCAATAGGATATCTAGATTGGTTCGATAAATGTGGAGGAATAATCGAAAACATATACTACGTATTTTCACCCCCTTATTTAAAGAATTTCGAAACGGCTTAAAGTCCTGTCATAGACAGCTGTATACGTAACCAATTGAAGTAAAAATCACGACGATAGTCAATTGTGTTTCAGTGATATAGACGATTCATAAAAAAACATTTTGTAAGTTTTTACTGCTTGGGGGTCGAATTTCAAAAAAATCCTAAAACCACTTTTTGGGTATTTACGTAAGTAACATTTTGAAGTGAATACCAACTCTCTATCCCGAAAGGTACGATGGATACCGATAGTTAATTGGAAACATATTTAAGGTCTTTTCACCACATTAAATGTTGAATTTCTTAAAATCCTTAAATGGGCTAATATGAAATTTTATGAGTGTCTTACTAAAGTAAAAATCACAATGACAGCTCTATTGACGTTCTGCGGAAACACATTTCACCCCTTTTCACCCACTTAGAGGTCGAATTTCAAAAATTCATTCTTATTGCTCGGCTACGACTTGAGGGAACCCCCACAAAAATTTTCACGATTCTAGGTCCAGTGGTTTGGGTTGCAGTTTCATATGTCAGTCAGTCAGCATTGATTTATTTATATATATAGACCCAATTGATATTTATATATGGACGTGATTTTTGTTTAAGATTTATGCTTAATTCAAATACCTGCAAAATGATTTTAGGAATTTTCGAAATTCCCCACCTAAGAAGGTGAAAAGGGGTGAAAAGTGGTGAAATGTGATATCTTGAACCAAGCGGGTTATTATCGTATGATTCACGTCTAAGGGGCACCACTAAAGTAGTCTAAAATGTGATTGAAGGGTTTATCGAAAATCATTCTCTCAGGAGATGAAAATCCCTTAAATGTGTTTTAGATAAATCTTCTCGAACCCATCGAGATATTCAGTTCATTTTTGCTTCAGGATAATGTTCAGGTAAGTGGCCGCAAAATGGTTTTCAGATTTTTCAAAATTCAAAATCTCAGTACTGTACAATGATTATATGTAATTTTAATGAATGATCGATTTTTCTTCGACTGAACGAGATATCGTTGTGATTTTCACTTCATTTGGATTCTTGACCAAATATTTTAGTTAGGAAATTAAGATTTTTCGAAATTCGACACCTAAAGGAGTGAAAGGGCATTAAAGATTGTTTTCAATCAGCTGATGATACTTATTTAACACGTAGATATATTGTGGTGTTGTTCGCGTCCGAATGATGCTTACATAGGGTAAGTACCTAAAAAAAGTAATGCAAGTATTTTTTATTTTATAAGATAACTTAATTATTAAGAAGAATATTTAGTTTGTGAAAATTCATGGCAGACGATCCGAAAAGCAAGTACATCCAGCTAGAAATAAATTATACTGGAGTTTCGTTGTAAACTACAGTTCTATCGTTGTTGTACACCCTCCAAAAGCCTACGAAATTATCATTATTTTTAAAATTAGTTTTCGTGAATAATTTCGACGTTATGTAGCGCAGTTGTTTGTAGTTCCTGTCTATTGTTCCGAAGATTCTTGACTCAAATGCCATTAAAGCTGTGCACATGTCCAATTCTAACACACAAAAACTGCAAAACAGATCAAATTAGTGGAATTTTGATGAAGTCGTTCAATAATGGTAAAAATGTATGTATAATGCTGTCTACTATCCACTCAAGTTTCTCGACAGCGTCATCCCGCATATACCATCTCACTAATCTCAAGGTTGGGATACAAAATAACTTTATATTTCTGCAAAACATTATCCTGCAAAAACTGCCTAATGGCACTTAACTTCAAGTGAAGGATTGGAAAAATAAATATGTTATTGAGGGCACCATCACCAATGGTTGTGCTCGGAGGAAATAAGTCTTCATACCATGTAAACTGAGTATTTAATTCGAATACCCTCTTACATTTAGAAGTCTGTAATTACCCTACAATGTCAACTTTTCTGGGACTACAAATAAGGCCCAGGCGTAGTCGCATGGACACCTGTAGCTACATATCCTGCTGCGACGTTAGTTCAACTAGCAGTATTGTCATTCAAAAACTTTATGAATGAACTCCCTATCAGATGTACAAAGAAATTATTTAATTACAGCAAATATTATCTGTTCACTACTACTGTATAGGATATATATATATATATATATATATATATATATATATATATATATATATATATATATATATATATATATATGTATGTATATATACATTACATATATAATATGTATTCTATAATATGTATGTATATATAGTATATATGTATATATAAAGTTATTGGTTAGTGATGAATATTAATCTACTTTACAAGCGATGATGATAATTTTAATTTTTTTTACATGTGTATTTTTATATGTTAATATATTTTATTTATATGTATTCAACATAATGTAATGGAGAGATTTTGGTTAGCGCTAAACATTATTGCCTTGAGAGCTTGAGAAGGTGATATGAGTTATTAATCAGGTACAGAATGCAACAGCGGCGTTAATAAGAACACTCCAGTAAAACTCGCCAGCCAATGCCAACGTCCGCCACGTTTACGAAATCCAAAATTCGATAGTGATGTCGCAGTGAATCGAACCCGGACCGCTAAGCAGAAAACGAGTGTTCAGACCACTACAGCACCGCTGAATCTTGTTCAACTAAACACATCTGTAATGTTGCTTTTGCAGAGATTTGTTTACTTGTTTTAATCCCAAAATGTATTCATTGTTATGATAAATGTAGTTATAACTTGACTTCCCGTTGAATGCAGGATTTCTTGCCACGGAATATATATATTTATCAAGTTTTACCAACCAATATCATGACAGGTACACTTATGCTTTACAATTAACGTGAAACTCAGAATTCCGGGTACTGTAAGCAATTGACAACTTCTACTGGGGTTAGTGAAAAACATATTGAATGTGGTTATTTTTGTTAGAACCGAGTATGTAAATGTTTTCAGGATGCGTAGTACGCTATTCAGCGGTTGATCTTGTGACGGGAGGGGTGACGCGGCAAGCCAGAACAGGGTAGCCCGAGCGCAGAGTGGGGGAAAACTGGGACTAGGGAGGCCAGCCCTCACGTCGTTTGGTGGCGACAGTAGTATTTCGATATTGTACCAATTATATAAGATGTGTTTGCTTAATAGCTGCGCGCGATGTGCAGTATCTTGCAAGGGGGCGGGGGCGTCACAGAATGCGGCGACCTGAACGGGTAAACACGTCAAAACAGATGTCGTTGACGAATGTGTCTATTTTGAGAATTTTTCATAACAAGTTAATCAAGACTGAAAACTAAACGATTGGATATTATTGTTTTGTTTCATACCAATGTTGCTTACATAGAGTAAGTCGTTGTATAATCCATACTTTATCATTTTCAATATTCTTTTTATTTGTATTGAATGCTTTAATTTCATTTAATTAGTGGTTCCCCCGATGTGACGACGTTCATCTTCAAAATATAGGTACTTTTAATGACGTTCAAATTCCAAGAGAGAAATTTTATCTTTTTTCATTTTTTTGAGAATTTTTTTATGTCGGGGGTGTCTTAAAATTTTTTACTTTACATTTATTTAATTATTTTTAAGTTACTCACAGATACTAAATATTATTAAAGATTTTGGTAGCTCAACAAGGCATGTTTTGAATTTGAATGTGAATTTATTTATTATTTGTTATTCTTTTGTGTTCTTTAATAGATTTTTGCACTACAAAAATCTTTAATAACATTTAGTGTCCATAAATTACAAGGAACGACCATAGACAAGGTTATAGTTTATTTGGGAAGAAGTACTTTTGCAAATGGTCAAGCTTATGTGGCCTTAAGTCGTGTAAAAAGTTTGCAGGATTTTACAATTTGTGAATTTAATCAAAGACAAATATTTAATAATCCTCATGACAAAGCTGCTTTAGCTGAACTGCAAACATAATGAAAAGTATTAATGTAACTATTAAATGTGTATGAATTCATCGTTTACAATGAAAATGACAACAATGAGTGTATAGCTGCATTCAGTTCAAAGCTGCTAGGCAACACTTCCTGGAATAAATTTTTAAAAACTAGAAAAGAGCTCACTATATCTTTAAAAGGCTGAACATATTTCCTTGAATCATAGCTAAGAACAATTTCGATCATGTCAGCTTTCATACAAAAACAATTAATTAAAATCGGTATATTCGTTTAGGAGCTACGATGCCACAGCAGACACACCGATACTCATATACACACGCAGACACGTCAAACTTATAACACCCATTTTTTGTCGGTGTTAAAAAGAGAACACGGACGGAAGGACTGACTGACTGACATCAAACTGCAGCCCAAACTGCTGGACCTAGAAATGTGAAATTTTTGTATGATACCTTTAGGTCGTACACGAGCACTTACAAGAGATTTTTAAAATTCGTCCTGTAAGGCAACTAAAAGGAGTGAAATGTGTTTATAAGATTCGTCTAAGTAAGTCGAACCTGACGGCCTATGTAGTGACTTTTACTTCAATGGGTCAATCATACCAAAAAGCATATTAGCCCATTTTAATTTTTTTTTATAATTCAACCTTTAAAGGGAGGGAGGAATGACCTCAAATATATTTTTGGTTAATTAAAATATCTATTGAAACCTTAGGGATACAGAGTTGCTTTTTACTTCAAAATTATCCTGATATGAATACCCAAAAAGGGTTTTTCAATTTTTCGAAATTTGACTTCCAGTGAGTAAATAGAGGGCAAATGTGTTTTTATTACCAAATGGGATACCATAGTAATGTTTACTTCAATTATATATATGTATGCAAGTATACAACATAAGACTTCAAGACGTTCCAAAAGGCGGTGAATATGGGCGGGATTCATAGTCCCAACTTAAGCAAGAACTTCGTCAAGACGGTCTTGTTTCTTAAGAAAGCGTTTTCCCAACTCCAGTTGCATAGTCGGTGTCCAGAGGATAGCTTCATGAAGTCGACGAGCTTGGATATGTGCTACTTCCTGCTTGACGAAGTAATTGCTTAAGTGGCCGAAGACACACGAACATACACGACTACATGCGAGTTAGAAATAACTTTCGTGCTTTCTGCTTTGTTTCACTGGCAGTTCCATTACAAGTTCGTCGCTTTCTATTTTTTATTAATTTTTAAGATGTCTGGAACATGTTCGCGGTATTACATGCATATGGAGATAAAAGTATAGAAAATAAGCAAAGAGTAACCGATTTAAACATACATTTTTTAGTAATGGTTGCAGCATCGAAATGAATATCAGTTATACTGTGCATTTTTGCAGTAGTAAATTCTGAAATCATTTTCAGCTTTATGTTTGAAATGGTATAACTATTTTGATACTATGGTACTTTAGGTTAGCGATTTAATGGACTATTATTGCTGAATGCAAAGACGAATATCTTTCTAACCTCGTGTTTGATTGCCAGTTTGGTTATCTGTAGAATATTTCAAAGTATTTTACAAATAAACAAATTGGTAGCTTGTTTGTACTGACTAGGAATTTGTGACGTCATACGAGAGCGATTTGAACAAGTTACGACTATGAATCCCACTTAATTACATCAACATAAAATCGCAATATCTTTTGTTGCAATTTGTTTTCATAACTTTACTCAACTGAAGTTGCATCGCCTATTCAAATAGCCGCGGAATAACACTCCACCATTAGCAAAAACTACCTATATTTACTTTGTTTGACGTCTTAAGTCGTCTCGCGAGTGAACTTGGCC
>PNEQ01026745.1:0-13840 GCA_003012365.1 Medauroidea extradentata | reverse complement strand
TTTGTTTCCATATCTGAGAAAAAAAAATATTTAAATGAGAAATTAAATAAATAAACATAATTTCATTATTTAACAAACCACAAATCAATGTCTTATTATTTATTATTCTTCCTCTGGGAATTTTTACGATTTTGAGTATCTAGTAAGGTTAAGTTATATTTTCTAAACACCTTACACATTTTTCTATTTTAATTCTTTTTGTGCGGTGTGCTTGTGGCCTAGTCGTCTTTCTCAAGTGTTTATTTTGTGTGTTTTATCGCTTTTATTTGTATGTTTGTTTGTCCTGTTCTTTTGTTTTTTTTTGCCACTTTGTTTCTTTTTTAATGCGTGGCTGTTTTGAGCGGGAGTTTTGGTTTAGCGATTATAAACACTTGAGTGTATTGCTTCCATTATATTAATTTTATTTTCTCACCGAAGCACACCAGCACAACAATTCACTTATAACCACTGATTCGTATTTATTGTGTACGCTTCGTTGTCAGCGATTGAATGTTTTAACTCGTTTTGAGATTGTACTGACCAATCACAGACGTGTGGTGTCGCAGCGACCTTGTTCTGGTTGGCGCGTCTTGTACAAAGACACTGTCAAGAACCATGAAGCAAAGCTGCAAATGTGCACGTAAGACAACGAAGCAAGATGGTGCAAACTTCTTTTCACAAAAAACCAGTTGATCTAAGGATGGCTATGTAGTTGTTTAAAGATGAATCATAAATATTCAGTAGCGCCGCACTAGAGTTATCATTGGCCCAGTCAGATGAGGGAACGCCAATAGCGATGTCAGAACTCTATGGACGTGTTATACTGAAGTCTAGCAAATAGTCAACTTTTCCCTAAGTTTAAGTACCACGTACTAAACACATTTCCTGTACACCAAGACAGGATAGAAGTAAGATTCTCTTCTGTACAGCTAGCTACTCTTGACTCTGCCGTGCTTGCACTTCTGTATACCTAGCTACTCTGTGGCATTACCGTGCTCGCACTTCTGTACAGTTAGATAGTCTCTGGTGCCACTGGACGTGCACTTTTTTTTCTTTTGTGCAGATAGCTACTCTCTGGTGCCAATGGACTTGTACTTCTTTTTCTTCTGTACAGCTAGCTACTCTTGATTCCACCGGGCTTGCACTTTGTTTTCTCTTCAGCGCGCGTACTTGTTCTGCGATGGCACTCGTAGAGACAGCCCCAGGAGGTTGAATGACTTAGGAGAAAGTCCTCTTTGAGGACCATGTTGTGGTGTCTCGCGACGACGGAGGAAGAACAGCCCCACCGCCTCCCCCTCTTCCGCTAAGCCAGAGTTCCTCGCGGAGTGTCGCCCTGCCGCTGACAGTCGCGGTGGTAAGACGTAGAAGACTCCTCTCACAAAGCCGACAAGCACCTGGATGTAGCCGCTGTCGTGACGTCAGGCGCAGGCGATCATCTTCTCAGGCACTCACCGTAGAGGTTCAGAAGAGACGGCGCTATAAGGACGACCTTGAAGCGCGCATCTAATGCCACGTCGTCACAACTATCCAAGCGCTGAGCTAGCGTGCATTTTTTCTATGGGACTTCAACCGGAGACCATGTATTTGTATTGGTGGAATGTCTGTAGCAAAGTTGTTTTAAACTAAACTTCACATACATTCGGTTAGTACGTTTTGAAGTACGGCAGTTATAAAAGTTTCAGCTATGTTGGATGGTGTTTTTACGAGCGTGATGGTTTGACGAAGACATTGGTACGAGGTGTGGCTTCTTTTCGTACGTTAGCACAGTAGGCACATGTGGAATACTTTGATTTAAACAAAAACCGTATTTCCCCGCACATTACAACTCATTTGAAGTGCGTGCTAGGCGGCACCCTTAAGGGGGCGTTTAACGGAAAATTTTTATTGTTTCAAACATTTTTATATTTGTGCGAGGTATGGTTTGTTTTGTTGACACACATCCTGACTATATTATACCGCAATGGAAAATTTTTGGCTTTCATAGTTTTGTAGGTTATAATGGAAAGGGACCCTGGTTTTTCGCGAAAAGAATTTTGCCCCACTTTGTTTCAGTGCCTTACGTGCACATCTGCAATTCTGATTCATGATTATTGGCAGCGTGTCTGTATGAAGAGCCATAACTTATATCATTTGACTGAGCCAATTACAATAAAGTCTCTGCAATACCTCGCGGCTGTGATTTGCCGAGATAGTTAAAATATCCCATCACTGACCACGAAGCAGAACTGCAGATGTGCACGTAAGGCACCGAAACAAAATGAGGCAAAATTCTTTTCGCGAAAAACAATGGTCCCTAATAATGGCATGTCAATGTCCAACTTTGCATAAAACTGTTTTATGCTTTAAAGAAAAACCAACTGACTCACCAAACTGGAAAAAATTTACACTGAATAACAAAGTTATAGGCTACATGATCTCCTATATAAAACAAAAAATAAAGTACTTTTGTAGTGTTAAAAAGTTCTTGAATTGTCTAAGTTTTAATTTCAAATTTATTTTAAATACAAAATTAATTATTTTTGTTCTTATATAGGATTCCTTGCAGCCTATAACATCGTTATTCAGTGCGAATTTCTTCAGTTCGGCAAGTTTGTTGGTTTTTCTTTGAATCATAAAACCGTTTATTTAAATTTGGACTTTGATGTGCTAGTATAAAAAAAATACGAATGTTAAAACATTTTAATTACAGTAAAAATAACCATAGTGTATGTCTGCAAACCAAACTATATCTCGCACAGATATAAACATGTTTAAAAAACAATAAAAAATTTCGGTCAGCGGCCTCTTAAGAATATTGGTGTGGTGCATGTATAACAGACAATTGTTAAACTGTACAGTGTTGCATTTTGAGTAGCCAGTGTGGTTGCCTGGTTGAAGGTACGTGTCACACAAACATTGGTAGTTACAGTCGCATTCGTGAGGCTTGTATGGAGACTTCAGAGGTTCTCGCATACTTTGACAACCTCGGCTCGTCAACATGTGTTTTACGTGATACCGTAATAAGTGAGGAAGATAATGAACATAAAATCTTCATTTCATGACGTACTTATGGTACTAATTTGACCAATCAGTAGTTGTCTATAGTGAAATCATATTTTGTATCAAATTGAAAAATTTCTGTTTGAAACTTCGTTTCATTCTAAGCAACTACTAATCGGTTGAATTAGTAACACAAGTAGATTACTTCAAGCCATAAAGTAAAGCTTTTTTGTTCAACCTTTTCCTCACTGGTTATGAAATCACGTATAACACATTTTTCACGAGCCTGTGTTCTGAAAGTATAAGTGAATATGTAAAGTCATCACATTCGCCTCATGAATGCAGCTGCAACAATGAACTTTGTTGTCAGGACAACATGTAACTTATACCATTTATACCAGGCAACCACAGTGGCCACTCTAAAAGTAATCAGGTGCAGTTTAACTTTATTTTACACTCACCAATGCCCTTAATACTCGGCATAAGTTGCCATATTGGATTTTTTTTTTTAATCCTAGGAAGACGTAAAATTTGCTATTGTAGCATGAATTATATTTATCTCTCTACAGTACAAGCATCGCAGTTGAACGTTTTACTTATATTTAAGCCGCAATCCGCCAATCAATTTATTTTGTACTCTTAATTTTGCGTGACTGATTCTCTTACATTTAGGATATTTTGTCTCTTTTATCGTCTTTTTAATACAAAAATATTTTGAAATGGATTTTAAAACATGTCAGGCAGTGGCTCGTGACATAAAGTTTCAATGTGAATTTTCCATTTCATTTTGTTCATTGGTATTTGCGGCTTATAAGAACGAAATATATTCAAATTTCGACTTCAAAATGGTATTACTAGTAAGCTGGCTAAGCTGAATTATTTTATGAGAGGAAAATGTACTCCGAAGAAACGTTTACAAAACTAAAACTATTTCATACAAATATAAAATTATAATTATCCCTCACTTGGACGCACTTAAAGCTCGTCACTATTCGATATATTAGGTCATTTGTATTTCAGCTTTTATATAACTTTGAGAAGAAAAATTTAAAACAATTCGCCATCAAAACGGAAACTCTGCTTACATTGCGCTTCAGTACAGAAGTGACAAATAAACTGTTAACATTTAATTGGGTTGCAATAAGTCAAGTAAATTTTGAATATTTAAAAAAAATTGCCTAGACTTGTAGCGACCTAATTGCGTGTTAACAGTTAAATTGCCATGCCTGCACTCAGTGGAGAAGTGTTGTCGTGTTCCAATGCAAGCAGTGTAATATACGACTATACACTTTGAGCAGATGACAGTTGTGTTGCTGTTAGTTCCTTGTCTCCTACATACTTATGGCTGAGGAGTGTACCTGCCTCTACCAGTCAAATAGTTCCACAGGCAACTGAGAGTTCTGTACAGTCACTGCTAATCACCGCTTGTCATAGAACACTTCACACTTCGCCACGGCCTGCACTGCAGTTGAAGGTAAACAAAATTAATTTTGTAGTCCCGAATTTAACATCCTCACTTTCAGAATTTTCAAAACAGCGATGGGCAAAAAAATAATAAAATAGGCAAGTGATTCTGAGCCTTTAGACGGACAATGTCTAGAGACAGTGGTTTTTGGTGGAAACAATTATGTAAGAATTGGTTTCATTGCCTTGTGTACACATCTGCAATTTTGCTTCATGGTTATTGGCAGCGTGTCAATGTGAATAACCGCGTACCATTTGACTGAACCAATTACAATAACGTTCCTGCAACAGCACATGTCTGTGATTTGCTGGTAGATTCCCAAGGCTCGTGAGAGTTGAAATATCCAATCACTGACCACGAAGCAGAACTGCAGATGTGCCCGTGAGGCACTGAAACAAAGTGAGGCAAAATTCTTTTCGCGAAAAACAGGGCTCCCTACGTATTACTGCAGGCGTGGCTCATTTGACTGTGCCAACAGGAACAAGGCTACTGCGACACCACACGTCTGTGATTAGCGGGTAAAACCCCTAGACGCTGAGAGTTAAGAACAGCCAATCACTGACCTTGAAGTCGAGCTGCAGACGTGCGCCCTTGTTGCAAAATTATTTTCGTCAACAATTACAAACTCTGCCAAATTTCATAAACGATCCTTGCAAGAGGGAAAATGATCTGGTGAAATATTGTGGGCTTGTCGTTTATGTATGTGTTGACTATAGCCAGTTCGACTTGTTTTTTTTTTTCCCCTTATTGTTTACTTGTTTTACTCTTGGTAGTTTGGCACAGGGACAACTTCTGTCACTAGTTTCGCTGCTATCGCTAATGGACTAGACAAATACGAAACCGCAGTAAAATTAAATTTAAATAGGCTTGAAAATGATAGACGTCATTTAATTTAATTTAATTTTAAATTGAAAACAAACCAATTTCGTGTTTCAAATTGTCAGTCTAATGTAATTTAAAATTCAGGAAAACTCTGTGATTGGTCAGCGCTCAAGCGGCGGAAATTTTCCCTGAGACAAATTTTCTAAGCTGCAGTAGAATTATCCTTACGTTTGGTATTCCGAGACGACATAGCACTAATGTCCACAGTATTTAACCAGATATCAAGATGGCCGCCTGCCGAGGCCGGCGAGTTATGTGCAGATATACGGCCGATATAAATTTATTCGTAAACTTATAATTAGAGATGGTGAAATTTCGCGAATTCAATTACCTGCATGTTAGAATCAAATGTCCTATGCATACTCATGTCCAGACCGTTTGTCCACTAACTGCTACTTAGTGGAACAACGGACAATGAACGGATAGACAGGGCTTGAGTATGAATGGGATATTTGATTATAACATGCAGAACATTGAATTCGCAAAATTTCACTATCTCTAAATAACCTACTTACAAACAACGTGCGTGAGTGAGATCTGTGTTCAAACATCACATGTATGCGATCTCGAGCGTTTTTTTAAATGATGTATCGTTTGCTAGCAAAAAATTATTTTCCTTCATTTTGGCTTATTTTGACAACAAAATATGTGCTATTTCAGGGGCAAAAATCTTAAAATCTATTTGGTGCATTGCAACAGAAAAATTCAGATACAAACGTTTATATATAAGTGTTACAACTTCCAGAATTGTTTTTCGATATATGTATTCATTTGCGTTAAAAAATATTTTCGAAACCACTGCTAAACTAAAGAGCGAGGGCTTGAGATGCTTTTCTCAGAAGAGAACTGTTAAAGTTAGGCAAACTTACACTGTACAGACTAGTAGGAAGGGAACGTTTATAAAGACGTGCATATTTCGCGTTGTTATCAAACAACAGACTGGACTGCAAGTTACTATGTGTTCATATGACTTCTGCTTTTGACCTGCAGCTTGTGTGGTGTGCCTGAAGGACTTCCTTCAACCAATGGTATAAGCCTACTGTGAAATACCCACCATACCGAGGGACCCCTGTTCTTGGCGAAAAGAATTTTACCCCAGTTTGTTTCAGTGCCTTACGTGCACATCTGCAGTTGTGCTTCATGGTTATTGGCAGCGTGTCTATGTGAAGAGCCTTATCTCATTGGACTGAGCCAATTACAATAGCGTCCCTGCAACACCACACGTCTATGACTTGCCGGTAGATTCCCAAGGCTCGTGAGTGTTAAAATATCCAATCACTGACCACGAAGCAGAACTGTAGATGTGCACGTAAGGCACTGAAATAAAGTGGGACAAAATTCTTTTCGCGAAAAACAGGGGTCCCTATGTATACAGTAATTGGGGCACACAAAGATACGCAGTCTCAGAGCCAATAACGTCTGAGTATGTTCGGGTGAGTATAGGTCAGTGAATTCCAGCCAGTCGCCAAATAATTACTATCTAGTCATTTATATTCAGCGAGTTGTCAACACAGTGTTGGCACGCGCCAGGAAACGCAATTTTGTCTTTTTTTTTTATCTTGCTAGAAAAATTCGATAACCGTTGACGTACGGCATGTTTCAAATTATAAGAACCTTGTCCAGTACTTTACACGGCCAGAACCTGGTACCAACGGTCTTACCTAGGCAGTGTTTTTTGGTTGCCGGTAGCACACGACATGGTTGCTACATGTGTCTTGGACAAACATACAAACTCTTCTCTCGTATTCTGCTGAGTACGTTATTGAACGGGAATTGTGCGTACTGGCTAGGCTAAACGTTTTTACGTTGCAACTTCTGAAAATATATTTTATAAAGTTCACTCCTCAATTAATACTAAATAATGACTAGAAAACTGGTAATATGGTGTCGTATGATTAATTCGTTGGAACACCAAACATATATTTAGACTGTTTCCGAATAGTGCCTTGAAGGATCCTTCGCACCCTGGCATCCTTGAAAAGTGCATCATGAAGGATGCGGCCATTTTTTATTCGTGTTCGAATTATACCAAGGGTCCAAGATACACCCTTCCACACATCCTTGGCTCAAGGATGCATGCTTACGCCATTGCGATAATCATTTGTTTGAATTGGGAATTCGGAAGGTATGTTTATACACAAACGCACCCTTACTGCGAAGAGTGCATTGCTATGAAGATCGCGAGGATTCAGGGATCCGAGAATTTATTCCTATGAACTCGGAAACAGCCTTAGTTGTGTGTGTTTGCCAGGGTTTCTTTTGCACCCAGCCGCTATGTTTGGCAACACTGCAGGCTGCTGAACAACAGAGCGCGCCACTCGGTAACGAAGCCCAAATATTTGCCCATCTCGAATTGCTTGTAGCAAAATCAGCTTAAAGGATTGATCATTACTCTATGAGAGGACCGGGTGAAGGGCCTAAAGGGAGGGAGAGGGGCAGGCTGGGCAACATGGCCGCCGGGGAGGGTAGCTGGGCCAGCGGGGTGGGAGAGGGGTGCCAGGCCAATACGTGCGCACAAGAGGCTGCGCAGTGGCACAGCGGGTCGCCCTGCGCCGAAAATCTTTACCCGAAAAGTTGCAGCGTCCCGACACTAAGGTGGCCAATGCATGGCGGAGGAGTCTTCTAACTACATCAAAAGAACCATTGTTTTTTTTTGTGTGAAAATAATTTTGAACCAAATTATTTAAATGCATTACTTGCACATTTGTAACTCTGCTTCATGGCCAAATAACTCTCATAATCGTAAGATTGTATCCGCAAATCACAGACGTGTGCACTCTAAATCTGAATTAGTGAATATTCACTGATTCACGCTGATGGATGGAGCAGTTTGAACTATTTGAATAAGTGAAAATAGTCACTTATTAATTAGTGAATATTCCCTACCGATTACCTTTAAGAGTGCCGTCACCTCGCAAGTGAGTCAGTGAATATTCACAATTTTTTTTCAGTTGTTTTTGAAGAAGTTTTCACTTATTGAATCAGTGAAAAATTACTGGAAAATTTGTAGACCTTTACTATTTAACTTGTGAAATGTTGACACTCTTTATCGGAATCAGTGAATAGTCGCCGATTTCAAAGTGGTTTCTCACTAATTAAATTTGTTGAAACTGCTCTATTCATCGGCGTGGATCAGTGAATATTCACTAATTCAGATTTAGAGTGTGTTATCGCAGTAGTCTTATTCTCATTGGCCCATGAAAATGAGAAACTCCTCTGAACAAAGACACACTGCCAATAATCATGAAGCACAGCTGCAGATGCGCACATAAGACACAGAAACAGGTTGGGTGCAAAATTATTTTCACAAAAAATCACTGGCTCTATACATAACTACACTGTTAGACAATATTTTTTGCCTGATTAGAAATTATTTTCATATAATTTATTGGCAAGGTAGTTTTTGTAACGCTGCATTTGTTCAAAAACATCTTTATTTAAAATAGGTAAAGTAAACATTTATATACGTGTTTATAAAATACACACATTGTTCTACCCGCTATTTGCAGTAAGTGAATACTTTTGGTGCCATGAGCCCTTTCTTCCTTTCGTCTAGTTATTATATTTCTAATACTTTTTCATGTAAACATAACAACGTATAAGTTATAAACAAAATGTATAGAATCCACAGAACTCAAAAGTTACCATCTAAGGCAACAAAAAAATTTCGTAGTTTTTAAATATACATTATTCTTGATCAGACGTCCGTCAAAATTGCCCACTTAACTGTTAAAATTCTATAAACATGCATGTTTAAAGAGAATAGTATCTTGACATATTCCGTGACAGTGTTGTAAAATATTTCTCATTCTTTATTTATACTTACATAAAATTTCCTTTAAAAAAGGGCTTCCAAGGAAGACTCTGCACAAACACAAAAAGTTTTTGCTGTGTACGTAACAGTTTTGTGTATTTTTTTTAAACTTATATTTTGAAACTATTTTCGTCATTACAATAGTTGTAACAGAGAAAACGTTTTTGGAAAACATTTCGCCACTTTGCTATGGTACGTGTAAAAATATTATTGCAGGCCTATTTTATCCTACAAATACTGTATTGTTCTAGAGAGATTTTGGTCAGCGCTTAACATCGAGGTCTTTAGTGCTGTTGAGGGTGATATGAGGTGAGTATGGAGCAGTACCGGAATGAAAGGGCAGGGGAAACGGGAGATCCCCGAGAAAACCCGCCGACGAGCGGCATCGTTCGGCACGATTCCCACATGCGAAAATCCGGGGACCGACCCCGCCGGGAATCGAACCCGGATCGCCTGGGTGGGAGGTGAATGGTCTGACCATTTTTTTTCTTTTTTTTTACAAAAAAATGTTTGGTGCAGCGGTGATGCGGAATTTTCCGCATCAACACTGCACCAATCATTCCCCCCTTTAGGTTTGACATATTTCGAGTGACCCCAGCAATTTTCGTTTGACAATTTGTATGGTGACAAGGTTTGAGACCCAATGGACAAACACAAATTAACACCCAGCCTGACCTGGGAATCGAACCCAGAACCCCTCGCACCAAAGTCGGCCGCTCAACCAACTGAGCCACGCCCCCCGTGGCGCCATTCGGCCACCGCGGCCCCTGTATTATTCGAGTATTGTAAACACGACACCCCGAGACACTGAGAGTTAAATTATCCAATCACTGACCACGAAGCAGAGCTGCAGATGTGCACGTAAGGAACTGAAAAAAGTTGGTGCAACATTATTTTCAGGAAAATCAGATGTCATTGTAATATCGCTTTGAGCACTCCGGCGACAATGGCTTTAACATACGCGTAGTCCGTCTTGCATAGTGAGTTCAACCACCTTATGAACAAGATTACTTTCATCTAATTATCTACACAAAAAATTATATATATATATGCTGTGGTGTTTACCCTGCATAATTGATTTCGTGGTCACCACAAATACATTTTGTTGGCATCACTAAAACATTGTGGCCACCACAAAAGTATTTTGTGGTTACTACAAAATAATTTGGCAAGGAAGGCTTCCTACAAAATTTTTCCTTCAGTGTATGTAATATACAAATTCTCGTTTGTTTAGTGACTGGTAAAGGGTAATCTCTATACGTAAAAGATAACACTGATTGACTGACAGGCTGACATATCAAACTGCAGCCCAAACCACCGAGTCTAGAATCGTAAATTTTTGTATGGGTTCCCCTCGGTCGTAGGCGAGCACTAAGAAAGGATTTTTCGAAATTCGACCTCTAAGGGGGAGAAAGTGGTGAACTGTATTTCTGAAGAAACGTCGATAGAGCTCGAAGCCGACGGCTTTTCATCGTGATTTTTACTTATATATCTTGATCTCAACGTTTAACAATTATAGCTTTGGTTGATGTATTTCACACTTATGAAATATTTTCGGTTTTATTTTAGCTGAAATCATACACATATATGCACGCATTGTCAGTAAGTTCAGACCTTCACTCGAAAGTTTAGTTCGAGAACTCAAGTTTTGAAACCAAGGATGGGCAAAGTGTGTAGGCTACACCACAATGAGAAACTGGTGTTTCGGTAGCTTGTGTTTTGGCAACAAGAAATGGCGGGAAATCACTCAGTCAAACATTTACAAGATATATTTTTAAAAAATTTACTTGTTTACTAGTGAGAATGGAAACGTAAGAAAATCATTAAATTCAATTCAGTACTTATTTTAAGACGCGTGTTCATTTATTGACATATTCTACTAATCTTAGTTAAAATGGAAGTTATGATCGCATTTTTCTTCTGCATAGCTAAAAATGAAAAATTGATTTACAAAAAAACCTTACTTTTGTTACTACACATGAATTACGAATTCAGGTGTCCATCATCAACGAAACATGGCATTCGCGCTGTCAAACATCAGAAACCCATATTTTTAAAACTGGACTTTCGAATGACGATATAAGTGGACTGTATATCCCGCGATGTTCTATTGTTTCTACAAGCACCTATGACAACTCAACCGCTCACAGCAAATTCCGGAGAGTTAACCACCGTCTACACGACTCATAGTACATCCAAATGCAAGTTGGCAATCTTGAACTAAACCTCACACGAACATTTTTCGTGCAAGTTGGGTTTCCAACGAGATAAAGGGATAGAACATGTAGCATTTTTAACTGTTAGAAGACTGTTCTCAAGTGCTTCCTTAGCAAAACTTTGATGAACATTTCTCTGTCCCTGAAGAAGAAATTTTTAAGAATAAAGTTTCATTTTTAATTTTCTTGTCTGTGTTCCCAAGTATCGCTAAAAAACTGTATAAATGCGTAAATAATTATTTATCGCAAACAAAAAATCTAATTTAATTTTTTACTGTAAAGTAAGCATTATTGCTTTAAATTTAAAATAATGTTACTTATGTTCGGTAGTTTTATTTAGACTCAGTCGGATAGGCACTTATTTGTGTGAAAGCTGGCCAATAATGAATAGCGCACAGTACAGTGTGTATATGTAGACGTGGACCAATACAACTGTGTATAGTTGGTAACACTGAGTCCAATCTGCAGTGTTTATATAGGTGACTTATCCTGTCTTGATCTCCAATAAATCTGTGCAGGCCTTAAAGTTTCAAGTGTGAGGTCCCGCAACTTGTACGGAACGATGATTCTATTGGTCGATCTGCACTGGCCATGTGACCAACTGTATACTGATCATGGCGATGAGAGTAAATCATAAAAATATATCTGTACGAAGAGAAATTTGGCGAGTCATGTAACAGTCAGTATCACGTTTTTTTTTTTTTCATATGAGATACAAGGATGCATAAATAATATAGGCATTCACAAAATACTCTAGGAACCTATTATTTCTATCGTGCTAGTGTATGTTTGAAACTAAATATGTATGTTTTAGTAGTGTAATGACTGCATAATTTAGTTGATATTTATTTTACTGCTTTACGTTTAATCCCGTGTCTAAAATGACTTGGGATATGAAAGTTATCAAAACTGAGTCAATATAGTACATTAACAGCAACGTCATACGTTTTAACAGAAATACATACATACAAGTACAAACAATTACAAAAATAAACAATTACGCATGGTCATATGTGAAAAATTTACAAGTACCTATCATCATAGAACATGCGAATGTATTGAATTACAATATTACTGTCAATTAAACAGTATATACTTGTATGCAAAACAATTTCAAAATACCTACCAGCATTTACACAGCTATTAAATCATTCGACGTCTGCCGTGTGGCTTGAAGAGCATGTATTGAACCCATGTTACCTGTAAAAAAATCTTCCAGAGATACTCTATCTACAGGATAAGTTTTGAAGTCAGTAGATTGTACCGTTTCATTTTTATAAATCTTTGAAAGTGTACAGCTCTTTCGTGCTCATGTGTGTATATGTTTGTAACACATGCATTTCTATACAATTTTATCCGATTTGTTATATACTACACATATATACCCAAAAATTTAGTGAAAGAATTTTCTTTTTAACGTGTTTCTAGGACTGTCATTAATGGATCTTAGCTACATTTTGAAATATTTAGAATTAAAAGAAAATTAAATTTTTTTTGGATTTTTTTTTTAAATGACCGTAGTTTTTTACTTTTAATATTAACATCAGTGTTAATATTATTATTTACATACAATTTGAAAAGTTCTGTCAAACTACAAAAATTTTAAAAGTTTATTTTGGAAAAAAATTACATATTTTTAATTAATTTATAAAGATATAACTTGTAGATCTTAGACTTAACTCCTGCATGACTCAAAGGTACATTACAGTGAAAACCCCGAGAACTAAGAAGCGGACAGCAGCTAGTCCTGTACATAAATATTGATAGTACGTTATCAGTTTGTAAAGATATATACGTGAGGAGCTATTTTATTTTATAGGACATTCATAACTTTGTGGAAGTAGGCAGTTCTTCAGTACTGATTTTTACTGATTACTATTTTTCTTTGCAAGATCATTTATATTAGTGAGGAATTTGTTAAATGATTTTATACATGTGTGTTAATATCTTTTCTATCAACTTAAGGCTGTATACATCATTAGTTATTTTCAAAATAAGAAGCGGATTTTTGCTGCGAATGATATTGTAACAAAAATACATTGTGCTGTTCGACTAAAATGTCTAGTTTTAGAAATAATAAACGGCAGAAGTCTCGATTATTTAAGACCTATAATGATTGTTACAGCTTACTTTTGAAGTTCAAGGAGGCCAGTGTGCTGCAAAAAGAGAAATTGTTGCAATGTTAGTGAAATGTTTAGATATTCTGGCATTGCAGTTAGTGTAAGAGAGCTTGCACAACATTATGGTGACCGTCTACGATGCGCTTCAAATGCGTTGCAATGTGGTGTGTGTGTGTGTGTGTGTGTGTATATATATATATATATATATATATATATATATATATATATATATATATATATATACAGGGTGGACCAGAATTCATGTGCCAAAGTCCGGGAGGGGATTCGTTATGGAAAATAAGGTGGGGTATATAAACCAACACTATTCTGTGGTAAATATTAAGGGAGCTACGCCACGTTGAAAAAAATAATTTTTTAAACATTT
>PNEQ01026743.1:45361-73879 GCA_003012365.1 Medauroidea extradentata | reverse complement strand
AATTTTTTGAAATTTTCGAAATTTTGGAAAATTTTGGTAATTTGACACTCAAGGTCAAGGTTAAAGGTCAAGGTCAAGGTCACGGTCATCCAACATGGCGGCCGGGGCCGTGACGTCACAACATGGCGGGGGGCACCACACTCGGGCGGGCGCCACACACCGAATCCTTGTGCCAGAAGGAACCAAAACATACTACTCAAGTGATATAAAATAATAATGTTATATTTTCATGAAATAGTTTTAGTTTTGTAGACAGTACTTGTGAGTAAAGTTTCCTATTACGAAACAATTTTAGCTCTGATAGTTTTCTCATATCCGTGCTACAAAGTTAAATTTTGCGTGTTACATGCAAATAGTGAAAACCAATTGATTGCAAATGAAATAGTTCTCAGTGAAGTAAAACAGCATGGATTGTGTAACCTCATATTTATAAACTCACAATGTAATATTTTCAATATTTAAAAATCATATCGCACAATTACAGGAAAAGAAGTTGCGAACTCAGCAATTATTTTGAAATACGAAGGTTGTTTACAGTGGGTTTTTCTTGTGTTAGGTTACGTAGTCCATTGCGTGTTATTCCACGGTGAATTAAATCGTTTAAGTAAGTCAACTGGTTTTAACTATTTGCATGGCAGAGTAACATGCAAATTTTAACTTTTACGCGTCGCTATAAGAAAACTATGCGAGCTAAAACTATTTTGTAATAGAAAACTGTAGTCACAAGTATCGTCTACAAAACCAATACAATTTCGTAGAAAATATATAATTTTGATATTAAACGCACAGGATCACCTTTAAGGCCGAGATCTTTCATTTATTTCAAACAATTGCTAATAACTTAAATATTTTTGTCCAAATGCTTTGAAAAAATTTGAGGCTGTGTACAGTCATACGACACACAATTTTGCCACAGCGTTTTTTAAACTAACGTACCGTTTGCTAGCAAGAACATATTTCGCTTCATTTTGACTTATTTTAACAACAAAATATAGGCCATTTCAGGGGCAAAAATCTAAAAATTTGTTTGGTGTATTGCAATAGAAAATTTCAGATACAAACCATGATACGTAAGTGTTAAGACTGCCAGAATTAATTTTTGGTATATGTATTAATTTGCGTTAAAAATATATTTTCGATACCATCGCTAAACTAATGAGCGAGACCTTAACTCAATTGCTCCCTTTAGAAGATGTGTACTTCTGCTTGTTCTCGCCTGAGATATGATACCCGTTTTAAATCAACTGAGAGGGAGTTCATGTAAAATCTTTATTCGCTCGCCCTTACATTCTTCGTCAAGATGCTGATTTGTATGACATCCATTTACTGTTTTGGTATTTTTAGCAGGTATTGGTAAGCAGTTTTTGTTAAATAAAAAAGTTAACTGTGTTTACTTTTAGCTACGTCGCGCTGACTTGCTGCTTAGAAATCACACTGGATTTTTACTGTAATTTAAACACACGAGAACGAACAAAAAAATATTACTTACAGATAGGGCCACGATTTTGTCCCAAAAAGATTTTTGCCACACTTTGTTTCAGTGACTCACGTGCACATCTACAGCTATGCTTCATGGTTATTGGCAGCGTGTCTTTGTTCAGACACGCTTCTCATTTGACTGCACCAATCAGAATAAGATTATTGTGAATCCGTACGTCTGTGATTTGCCAAGGCAAGTGTGAGTATAATCATCCAATCACAGACGATATAGCAGAGCTGCAGATGTGCGCATAACGCATTGAAACCTATTGTTGCAAAAAATAATTTCTCCATAAAATGGTGGCTCTACTTGTTAGTCAGGAAGTCTCTTTACCGAGACAGTTCTTTAGTTAAACACAAGTTTAATATGATAAAACAAGTGTATTATTTTCAATGATAAATTAAATTATTTGTGTTCATTATTAATTAATAGTAGAATACCGTTTGAGCCTACCGGTTGTCAGATTTAGACGTTGGATTAGCCTAACGTTTGCTTCGAAATCTTTGCTTCGGTAGCGATTTTGTCCACTTTTCCTTCATAGCTTCCTAAATTTCTCTCAGGATTTTCCTCATTTCCCTCGATATCTGTATCCACAAAATTTACCTCACTCCATGGGCCAAAATATACATGTTTCAATCTCCTCGACAATCGGCCGCATCGGCCCTGAGGCGCAAGTATCACATATCGCTTCAATGAGGATTTTCTTCTCAATGCGGGCAGATTTCTTATTAATTGTCTGCTCCCCGAAGGAAATTACGTCACCGAGACGAGCATCCTGGTATGTGTGTCTATCTGTGTATGTCTAGGGCTGTTATTCATAGTCATATTTGCGAGGAAGATGAGCACTACATTCTACACGATGTCAGGAAACGTCATTCTTAAATAATTAGCGTGTTGTTTGCGAGTCGCAAGCTCTCTCAAAGTTGCGAGAGGTCCGGACCTTTATCCTATCCAACTTGCAGCCGCAAAACTGTTTTCAAAGGCAGACACGATGGTCGATAGTTTATTGATAACTTGGTTCTTCGTCTTGAAAATACGTCACTTTAAAATGTAATAACACGTATTTTCAATCTTTAATTTACATTCAGATGCTTCGTATGAATATTGTGTAACACTTTTAACACTGATTAGTACTCATTGTGAAATATTTACATGAATATGAGCCATTTTATTAGCCTCGTCGGACTTCTATAAATGCGTCCAGTGTTCCGAGATTTGTTTACGAAAGAGCGGACTCTTATCCATGTAATACCCGCGAATACTTTGCGGGCATGTTACGAGAATATTCGTGAATATCAGATTTGTGTGTCATTGTGTGCGACTGTGAGTCGCGGAAACTTGTGTAAATCTGTAAACAGAAACAACGTTTTTGTAGTTGCATTAGAGTTCAAGTCGTTAGAATTAGATTTTTAATTACTTCTATGTGATGTCTGCATGCATAGGCGTAATTCGGGAGTGGCAAGGGGTGGCTGCTGCCACCTCAAAATTTTGTTGATAGAGAATGTAGAAACCATCAGTCAGGAATTTAATTTATATGCTTGATTTAAATGGTTTAATCAACTTCTTACCATAACAATAATTTTTCACTGTCTGTGTATATATAAAACGATATCAGTACCGTAGCACATTTACACACCAAAACAAGGCTATACACATGTAAATTCTATTTACCATTATCCTTGTTCGTGTCGCCACAAGGACATAGGTAATATTCTCTTTCTTAGCTTAGGAATACAATTTTATTTGCACATTTCCATTACAGAATGTATTAATTTAGCTAATGATATAAAATAATCAATACAAAAGTGTAGGCCTATACATAATTTTGATGGAAGCTGTTCGATTTCCACCCTTCCCCCTTTTCTTAAATCTTTTATACCTAGAAACACTTGCCACCCGAATCAAAATGCTCAAATTACGCACATGTCTACATGTGCCTAATGTATGTCTGTGTGTGTCTGTAGGCGAGTGTACTGTGTATCTCAGTGAATGTCTGTGTGTCTGTGTATCTCTCTGGTTGTGTTCATGTGCTTGTTAGTGATTGTGTGAGTAACGTATTGTGCACGTGTGTAAATTTCTGTGTGTGTCTTTCAGTATGTGGTTCTGTAACTTATATGGGCCAGTACGGTGTTCTAACTGTGAATCGGGTGGTTTTTCTCTGTGTGTGAATCTGTGACTATTTCTATGCGTATGATTCTGTGTATTTGTGTGTCTTGTGTCTGAATGTTTAATTGTGCATCCTAGATATATACGTGCAAATATTGCGTTTAAATGAATATAAAAATTAACACAACTTACAATTTGAGCCAAATATGTAAGAATTATAAAACATACTGTTTTCGTGGAGTTAAAGAAATTATCGGAAGTTCTAACGTAATACAAAAATTATATAGGTTATTTATAGATGTGTATTCGAGGTTTTGAAACACCCATACAATATCTACGCTTACACATACTTGCAATAAATCTGTAATAAGTAAGTATTTGTGTAGGAATACAAAATGAGAAGATTCAATGCGCATCGTGACCGCGTGGCCTAATGGATAAGGCGTCGGACTTCGGATCCGAAGATTGCAGGTTCGAGTCCTGTCGCGGTCGAGAAAATTTTATTAACTTCCTTTCTTGCACACTACCACTGCTATAGCTTATGCGCTAGTGTTTTCAAGCAATTGCTGCTTGCAACTCATGTTTTAACATGATCTTTGTTCATCTTACGGCCAACTAAAATATTCACTTGCTATTATTTCAATATTTTATTATCATCCATGGTCAACTGTTAAAACAACTCTCATTCAATGACACTGCTTTTTACGGCTGAGTTAAGGTAACAGCAAATTTGCCTTACTTTTTTTTTTTCGTGAAATTTTTTAACCTAAATGTATGTGTTCTCAAAGAATGCTACCTTTAAATATTATTAACCTGCGTATGCGAAACTTACACTTTCAGCTGTAGTGATATGCGCTGTAGACTTCCTGCAACAATTCAGTTACTCTTTCTCTACCAACCTTGTATCATTCCGCGGCAAGCATTATCATTCACGCTATCTCGTACTAGTATTGATCAAGCATGAACTTAAATATTTAATCACTTCTCAAGTTACTAATAAAATTGACTATGAAAATTAATTAATCCAATAAAATTATAATAATTTCGATGACCGAAAAACCTTAAGACAGTGCTTAATTTTAATCTTCCTGATACCAAATTTATAACTTGCGTCACTGTTTTGATACTTACGCAGATTTGGGGGTGGATTTTTTTTGTTTGTTTAGTAATTCTTTCGGAAGTAAACCGTTAATGCAGTAAATAAGAGTAAATATATGGGAACTTATTTATTCTCAAAATAATTTTGTCTTCTGTTTTTGCTGACTGCAAGAAGAAAAAAATAATGCATACTGCTCGTAGGGGAGCCGCCAAACCTGCAAACACCAAACGAACGCTCCATCGATTTTGCGCCTCTCCCAGACATCCGAACTAACTCTCTGGTACAGTCTGTTCCAAGGACGAGTGCACATATCTGGCAGTTCTTCTGACATGGACCGCGTTCTCTCTTGTTTGCTGACAGCAGATGATTTTACTGGTAAGTAATCGGCTTCTTGAAACACTATCAGTAGGGAAATACATTTTTTCGCCACTTTGGTCGCCTTCCGTTGTTCGTTGATTTCACTGGCCAGTGTTTTCAGTAACAACAGCTGTTGTTCCGAAACTGCTGACGAGCGCTGACAGTCATTGAAGGTTGGTTGGTGACGATACCCTGTGCGAGGCTACATCCGTTTACTGATATTACTAATAATACTGAAGCTTCAGAGCATCGGTGTTATCAGGAAAAGAATCTTTTTGGCGGAATTACAAAGGTTGATGCTTAAGTATTCTGAAAACCTAGCAAAAGACCATCGTTCAAGTTAAACCTTGCTACGTAGGCCTATGCAAAAATAATAGCTTACTATAACGTATAGTTTGACGCACAAAAATACACGTGATATAAGGCTTCGTTGTGAAAAAAAAACTATCTTCTAATCTGCCTAAAGTTGTGTTAGATGCAGCAATATGTAAAAAAAATATACTAAGTTATTTTTTTAAGTTTGTACTGTTTACACAACGAACAAAATAAATATGCCTGGTTTACATAGATTTCTGTGCAGCATAGGATATATTATTGGTAAACGGCTTGACATAAATAGCGACGGAATCATTCATTAATTTGTCATGCAAAATCATTGCAAGAGAATTACAGGTCAACTTTTAAGAAATTCCTTGCAATGATTCTACATGACAAATGAATGAATGATTACATTATTATTTTTGTCAAGCAATATACCTAGAACATATATTATGCTTTGTCGGAGAGAAACTTTTGGTAATACAATTTTAAATAACTTCATGGCTTAAAAAGTGAAGAAAAAAAATCTACTCTCCCCCTTAAGGATGTTCAAGTGCGATAAAGTCATAATTTTATATTTTTATGAAATTTTGCTAGTTTTGTAGACTATACTTGTGAGTGTAGTTTCCTAAAACAAATCAATTTTAGCTCGCATAGTTTTCTCATAACGGTTCGTCAAAGTAAAAATTTGCATGTTCTGCTGCAGTGAAAATAGTGAATACGAGTTGAATTACGTAAATAAAATAATTCACAGTGAAATAACATGCCATGGGCTACATAATAAAACATCAAGAAACATCCAGCGAAATTGTTTTATATTTAAAAAAGAAAATGAGGAATTTTGTAATTTTTTCTGCGCTTTTGTGATTTTTCAAAAAATTCAAAATACAGACATGTGGGTTTTAAAATGTTTTTTGCATTGCTAATAAGATGTAAATTCACAGTGAATTATTTCGTTTAAGTAGATTGTTTGGTTTCAGTATTTGCATGGCAGCGTAACAAGCAAATTTTGACTTTAATGCACCATTATGAGAAAACTATGAAACCTAAAATTGTTTCGTAAGAGGAAACTACACTCACAAGTATCGTCTACAAAACTAACACTATTTCATATTAAATATAATTATGATTTTATCGCACTGGAACACCCTTAAGGCTCGGTTTCAGTCTCCGTATTGACTTCCATTATTTTTCGCTTTTTTGGAATTCTAAGAAGAAAAATGTTAAATATGCGATTATACCTAAAATTCTATTTACATTTCGCTACAGTACAGACCTTGCGATTTAGCCGTTAACTTATAATTATGCCGCAATGTGTGTGGCAATTTTTATATTCATAATTTGCCCGACAAATTGCAACCTAATTATACATTACTAGCTCTATAGCCGTGCTTGTCTTGTAGCTGAAGGTAAATTGAATGTGTGGTATGGTCATCGATTTAACATTTTCCTTCTCAGAATTCCAAAAAAGCGAAAAACAACAAAATTCAATATGGCGACTGAAACCTAGCCTTAAATGTTCGGTACTGTCGATTTACTGGCAGAGCAATACTGATGCGCGTTCCCTTATTGCTAGGGCCATGAACTTTTTGCGAAAACAATTTTGCCCCAGTTTGTTTCAGTGTCTTACGTGTACACCTGCAGTTCTGCTTCATAATCAGTGATTGGCGGTTTTAACTGTCACGTGTTTTGGGGTTCTACCCTCATATCATAGACGTGTGCTGTTGCTGTAACCTTACTGTCATCGGCACAGTCAAATGAGATACGTCACTTTACTAAATACTTGCTATATGTGGGGCCCTGTAATTTTCGCGAAAATATTTTTGCCTCCCTTGGTTTCAGTGTCTTACGTACGCACCTGCATCTCTGCTTTGTGGTCAGTGATTGGATGCCGTAACGTACAACGTCTTGTAGTTAAACCCGCAAATCATAGACGTGATGTGTGGCAGTTATCCGTGTACTGATTGGCACAGTCAAATGAATAACGCCTCTGCACTAAAACACTCTGTCAATAATCAAGAAGTTGAGCTGCAGGTGTGCACGTAAGACACTGAAACAAAGTGGGGCAAAAATCTTTTCGCGAAAGTTACCGGGCCCTAGGTATAGGCAGTTCGGAATAAAGTGAGCACTCAAAAAAGCCCTGCTAAAGTTCTATTTTCATCCAATTTGTATCTCTCAGTGCGTAACGGCTAACGACAGGACATGTATAGCCTCTCTGGACACGTCACTTAATGTGTGCGGAAGTTAGATAAATTGTGCAGTCGGTATAAATCGATACAGTCTAATAAAATCAAGTTTATTAATTAAGGGGGAGGTGGGTAGCCGCGGACAGTGGGTAGCGCCGGACACTTCGTAGTTTACCTACTTCTCGCTGGAGGGCAGTACTGTCCAGTTGTGTCTAGAACTCCCTCCGTACACTGTGCTTTGTGCACGCAGTTGAGTGATATTCGTTGAAGCGCGTGGGTGTTGTGCGTACGTTTGTGTTTTGTGGTAAATATTCGAACGACGCAGTTAATATCTGGAAGCGTCTCACGACACTGTTGGTAAGTGGAACTGAGTTATATGTAGTCAATTTACTATTTATAAGGTGTTTTTGAACATATCACTTAGGGATGCTCGTATTGGTAACAGTTTTTATGTTATGTTTATTAGATCGAGCTATTGCGTTTCGGGTAGCCACGGACACTTAAAAAGAGGGTAGCCGCGGACATATCATATGACATGTAAAACAAAATAGATTCTATGTTTAGCAGGTTAATTATTTTTATTAATATATTGGGGTCGTATTTTACAGTTTGTTGACACAACAATCATGCCGAAATTCAAAGGAAGAACTACCAATAGGGGATCGTGGAGTGAAGTTACAATGAAAATTGCTGTAGACCATGTGTTGAGTGGTAAAATGAGTGTACGAGACGCAGCAACACATTTCAACGTTCCAAAAAGTTCTGTTCAGGATAGAGTGTCACTAATTAAGAAAGGGGTTGAGTGTGAACTGAAGCCTAAACTTGGACGTATTGAACCTACATTTCCTTCTAATTTTGAAGAAGAGCTGGCGCAACATGTTACAGAACTTGATGAAAGGTTAATGCTGTTGAGTAGGAAGGAATTTTTGAAGTTAGCATTTGACTTAGCAGAGACACTTGGAATTTCACACAGATTTAACAGGGACAACAAATGTGCTGGAAAAGATTTTTACAACTCTTTCATGCAAAGACATCCACATTTGAGTTTGCGCTCACCTGAATCTACCAGTTTGCTCAGGTGCGTTGGTTTCAATGAACCTCAAGTTAAATTGTTTTTTGAAAAATTGACAACTCTGGTAGAGACATACGAATTTCCACCTTCTAAAATATACAATGCGGACGATACTGGGGTTTCAACTGTCCACCAAAATCAGAAAGTTTTGGCTGTTAAAGGAAAGAAGCAAGTTGGAAAATTGACATCAGCAGAAAGAGGCCGAAATATTACAGTCATGCTTTGCATGAATCCTGTTGGCCATTTCATTCCACCTATGTTTATTTTCCCGAGGAAGAGAATGAATGACAGACTAATGATAGGAGCACCTAATGAAGCCATCGCTGCAGCTCAGCCAAATTGTTGGATGAGTGCTGAAACATTCTTAGTGTGGTTGAAACATTTTGTTCGATACACTCAGCCTACGTAACATAACCCTGTTTTGTTGCTGTTAGATGGACACTCTAGCCACAAAGACCTTGCTGTGATATGTTATGCTAGGGAATATAATGTCCATATGATAAGCACTCCTCCTCACACGACTCACAAACTCCAGCCATTGGACAGAACTTTCATGAAGCCATTCAAGAACGCTTATGCTGAAAGTTTTGCTCTGTGGATGCGACAAAATGCTGGTCTTAGAATAACAGAAAATGAATTAGCAGGACTGGTTTCAAGTTCTTATAAGAAGACGTGTCGTCTTGATATTGCAAGCAATGGGTTTCCTTGCACAGGCATCTATCCTTTGAACCCTGGAGTTTTCTCTGACCTAGATTTTATTCCATCACTTCTGACAGAAATTCCTGAAGCACCTAGGCCTAATGATTCAAATGAAGTCGTAAATACAAGAGCTTCTAGCAATGATCCCATTAGACCTACTACCGCACAACCATCTTGCAGTTCAGTCTCTTATCAGGCCACAGAAACACACGTTCCAATGTCAGAAACCTCTGCAGATCCTGCCACATCACCCAGATCAATCATTTCTAGGCCTAATGTTCAAGAAAACAGCAAACCCTCAACACCGACGAATGTTGTAACAGAAATTCCTGAAGCCCCTAGGTCTAATTATGTTTCAAATGAGATTGAAAATACAAGAGCTTCTAGCATTGATCCCGTTACTACTGCACAACCATCTTGCAGTTCAATCTCTACTAAAGCAACAGAAACTCACATTCCAATGTCAGAAATATCTTCTGATCCTGTAACATCACCCACATCAATCACTTCTAGGCCTGATGTTCAAGAAGCCGGCCAACCCTCAACATCAACGAATGTTAAATGTGTTTTGAAAACTTTGTCACCTCTTCCAGACGCCAGCAAAAGAAGAAGTTCGTCTAGAAAACGAAAAGCTCAGCGAAGTGAAATTCTAACGTCAAGCCCTTACAAAGAAGCCGTGGAGCTGAAGACACGACAGAAATCCAAAAATATGCTACGAAGAAAACCTAGCAAACTGTCACTTTCTGTGGAGCAGTCCAAGTAGAAACAGTGTCGGAAAAAATTGTCAAGGAAAACATCTTCACCAGTAAAGAAGACAATGTGCATAATCTGCTGTGAAAGTTTTGAAGAAAACTGGATTCAATGTTGTACATGTAAGGGATGGGCACATGAAGAATGTGCTGGAGTTGATCCAGATGATGTATCCTTTTACTGTGATTTGTGCTTAGTGAAGAAATGATGTGTCCGGAGCTACCCGACGTGTAACATTAATGTGCAAAAACATAAGCACCATTGTTATCCTAATTTTCGTTTATTAGATGATTGTACGTGTTTGTATTGGCAATGTATGCGTATATCGCGCTTCAAGCGTAAAATTAACAGATAATTTTTTAAATTATATATTCAACTTTTTCAGATGTATGTAATTATGCTTAAGTGTCCGCGGCTACCCACCTTTCCCCTATATAAAATATAATTGTGTCGATTTTTGCTTATTTGGTACTGTATTGATGTATTTAAATAGGAAAACACACGGAACTATATTTTACCATTTCGCTGCCAACCACACAAGCGTTAAGGCAACTATTGTTAATGTTCAGTTATATGCAGTAACTGCTAATGATATTTTTGAAAGGTTAAATATTTAATGCTCACTTTGTCCCGAATGACCTATACCAATAACTACTAAGCAGAGCTGCAGGTGTACACGTAAGACACTGAAACAAACTATGGGGCAAAATTATTTTCGCGAAAAGAGTTTTGCCCCACTTTTTTCAGTGCCTTACGTGCGCACATGCATCTGTGCTTTGTGGTCAGTGATTGGATGCCGTAACATCCAGCGTCTTGACGTTAAACCCGCAAATTACAGACGCGATGTGTCGCAGATGTCCGTGTTCTGATAGGCACAATCAAATAAATAATGATTCGGCACAAAAACTCTCTGCCAATGGCCATGAAGTTGAGTTGCAGGTTTGAACGTAAGGCACTGAAACAGAGTGGGGCAGAAATGTTTTCACCAAAAATGCCTGTCCCTATTCGTGACCCTATAGTTATTGCTGACGGACACTGGCGAACTCTCAGCGGTATCAGTGCTGTCGGCAGACAACGGAAGGCGGCCTTTGTTTCAATACCTTACTTGCGCATCTGCAGCTCTGCGTCGTGTTTATTGGCAGTGTGTATTTGTGTAGAACACGGTCGTAGAAGAACAAGTCTGGACACTCACCTATCTACCAATGTATTTTGCTTGACCCCCTTGTGGTTTGGTTGTAGTTCACCAACTTACCGAGAATATTGTGTTTTATTGACGCTTCAGTTAGGGCGGTCGGACCCAAACTCCGCCCACTTTTTTCCCTTGTTAAATTTATAAAGTAAATAAAAGATTGCTGGGGCCTTTTCTTAAATTTGTGAGCGAAGGAAGTATTTCGTTAATTGATAAAAAATACGTTTTGATAAATTGAAAGGAAGTGGGCGGAGACTGAGTCCGACCGCCGTAACATCAGCGCCAATAAAACACAATATTCTCGGTAACTTGACGAACTACAGCCAAACAACAAGGGGGTCAAGTTTCCAGGCGAGTGTCCAGACCTGTTCTATGGCCGTGGTGTAGAAGCGTCACTTATTTGACTGAACCAATCAGAATAAGGTTACTTTAACACCTTAAATCTGTGATTGGCGGGTGGATAACCGATACGCTGAGCGTTAAAAACACCCAATCACTAGAGACCAGAAATATTCGCAGGTTCACTGACCAGTAAGCTAGCCTTGAAGAATATCTGCGTATTCCAGCAGACAGCAGCTGTTAATTACCTGCTCGCTGACACAGTAAAATGGGCCTGCGTTTAGTTCAATTTTTATTATTGGCTCAGCGACGTACACGAGTTGTCAAACAAGTCAAGGACCTAAGAAAGTGACACGAAATTACAGTTGCTGGAATTTTAGCTTATGCCTGAAAGGAAACGCGAGTTTTTCAGGTCTCTACCAATCACTAACTACTAGCGCCCAGTCGTTTTCGCGAAATGACTTTTGCCCCACTTTGTTTCAGTGTCTTACGTGTACACCTGCAGCTCAACTTTATGATTATTGGCAGAGTGTTTTTGTGCAGAGTTGTTATTCATTTGACTGTTCCAATCAGTGCATGGATAGCTGTGACACAACACGTCTGTGATTAGCGGGTTTAACCTACAGATGGAGTACGTTAAGACATCCTATCACTGACCACAAAGCAGAGATGCAGGTGCGCAGGTGAGGCACTGAAACAATTGTTGCAAAAATATTTTCGCGAAAACTACCGTGTCCCTAGTCATCAGTAGGTCTATATCCTTAGTCATAGAAACAGAACCAGCCTCCGTAGCGTAGTCAGTTATAAGCTGATCTACGGTGCAGGAGGCCCCGGGTTCGAATCCAAGATCGCCTCACTTCACCCCCAGAGAAATGTTTTAAATATACAAAACAGTATTTAAATGGGATTTTATACACGTAAAGATCTAGACAGCGACGTGTACATTCACTGTGAATTACTTATTTTCAATAGCTTGATTGTTTTTTTTTTGGGGGGGGGGGTGGTGTGAACAAAAAACATACAAATTTTGACTTAGAAATGCTATTATGGGAAAACTGGCTAAGCTATTTTTTTTGTAAAAGGATAATGTACTCTCAGGTCACGTTTACAAAACTAACAATGTTTCATTCAAATGTAAAACAATATAAAACTATTTTTTTCCCTCCTGGAACGCTCATAAGGTGGGGTTTACCTCCAAGTGTAAAATTTTTCATTTAGCAGTTATGGAAAGGTAAGATGTCGAGCGGAACGACTGGAATACTCATCAATCGTCGATGAAACCTGAACTATTTATCATAATTCGATGGCACACTTAACAGTAGAGTAGATTAATTATTAGCTGACGTCTACTTGTACAGCACTATACTCCATCCATTCCAAGATTGCAGCTTATGTCACTCCGCCTGTTCCCGCGCTTGATCGACATTGGCTGTGCAACAAACAGCCGCACCACATCCGCGTGTCTCGCGAGCTGTCGACTGGCGACAAGTGGAGAAACGGAATCGCGCCTCGCTGTGGAGGAAATGGAATCACGACGGACGTGGCGTCGTCGCGTAATTCGTAGTTAATCCATTCCATGCACATATACTATGGCAGGCGCACAGAGTGATATTATATTACAGAGGATTAAAAAAACCCAACTGAACGATTAAATCACATATTCTGAACTAAAATACAGCAATTTAGCGTAGGACCTATTTCCTGTCGCAACGACACTGTCAACTAACCAGCCAACCAATGATCGAGAGCTCAGCTGTGACAGTGTTTATTTCTGCTGCAACCTTGGAACGGATACAGTATAGGTGGCAGTATTTTTTGCTTTCGTGTAAAATATATAAAAATAGTTTTCTTGACTGTACAAAATACATAAAAAAAGGAAAACTTAAATTTTTGTAATTTTCAATGTGGTGATATCCATGTCTCTACAGTAACCGAATTTCAAAATACTCCAGTTTTGATTTAAAAATTATTTTGCTATTTAAAACATCTCGCGCAGAGGTTTACAGATGTTAAAATTATTTTCAATTTAAAAACGCGAGTATTTTCGAAATTCGATTATCAGTACAACCTGGATATTACCATGTAAAAAGTTATAGAAAAATTACTTTTTTTTCAGATGTTATTGATTTTAAAGTTTTAGGGACTTATTTTTCTAAAAAGAGTTTTTTATTTTTTACTTGATAACAAAATATAGGCTACTACTACATTTTACCTTCCCATGTCACTTAAATATCATAATATTTTCATCGAAATAACTAAAAAAAAAAATATATATATATACGGTATTTATATCTTCAGTATACGTCACAAATTTTTACATACGCATTACCTGATGAAACTGAAATGTTGTCAATATTGGTCAGATTTTATACTTCGATTATTTTATAGACAGGTATTGTATTTTACTAAAGCGCAATAATGATTTATTTCAAATGCGTTTTCTTTAAACAACTTAACGTTACAAAAAAAAAATAATTCGAACTCGGCTTGTGAGACTATCTAAAGAGGCCGAATGTTCCCACAGTTTTACTGGGGGGTTGTTTGCTTTCCCATGGTGGCAGGCCTGTGTGCTGGCGGTCAGCGCCAATTAGAGAGGCCAACACGGCCTGTTTGACCAACTGATTCACTGGTTACACCCGCGCAGCGCACCGCCGCTTCCCACGTCGCCATACAGGGACATGTTAAACGAGGCTTCCAAGGAGACTGCAGGTCCTCAGCTTGTTTGTGCGTCTCCGCCAGTGCAAGGCTTATATGACGCAGTGCGCACTTGGCCCCGAACAAGGCCATGATTAGAGATGACGGTATATCACGAAAATTGTTTGTGCTAATATAACCTAGATAACACTGTAGTTTCTTGTGACATATATGACTGGGTGATGCCCGCCTGATACAAAGTAGCTGATTGCAGACTAATAATAGGTAGAGCCACGATTTTATAGCGAAAAGATTTTTGCAACATTTGGTTTCGATGCGTCATGTGCACACCTGCAGCTCTGCTACATCGTCTGTGGTTGAATGATTTTACTCTCACTTGCCTTGGCAAATTAAAGGCGTGCAGACTCACAATAATCTTATTCTGATTGATGTAGTCAAATGAGAAACGTGTCTGAACAAAGACACACTGCCAATAACCTTGAAACAGAACTGCCGATGTGCACGTGAGTCACTGGAACAAAGTGGGCCAAAAATCTTTTCGCGACAAAATCGTGGCCCTAATTATGAGTATAGATGATGGTTTGTGGCGGGAAAACTTGGCTGTTTTATGGGTTTCAACGCACGTTCAGCTCATGAAAGGATTACTGGCCATCGCTTGTGTGTAGAGTTGTTGCCCTATTTGATTAAGCCAATAAGAATCCCGCTATGGTAATATGCGATATGCCTGTTATTGGTCTGCCGACAGCTATGTTGTGTCAGACGTCCATCGCACAGTCATACATATCACAAGAAACTTCAGTGTTTTCAAGGGTATGTTAGCACAAAATATATTCGCGGTACATTATCATCTCTAATTGTAAGTAAACGAGGGAAGAATAGAAATGCTGTAAACATCTATGGCGGCCGTACTAGAGGTTAGTATGTAGTGGCGAGTACTATTTACATTATTTTACAGTATATGTCACGTGTATAAGAACTAGTTTTCGAAATAACGTACATTTTTAGTGATGCGTCGTGTCCTTCGCGTCACGTCCGTGGCGCCATTTTGACTCCAGCATCACATAGTGCCATGCCTACAGAGCAAAGGCGGCGTTGCTCTTGAATATGTCTCGAACACCTTTGTTACCAAAATATGGGCGTGTCTCAATTTAATTAGTACTCTGTTGAGAGAGTACTCTTTCGCGAATTTCTCTGGTGCTCTCGCTCTCTACAACTGGGACGATGCTCTCTCGTATTTGCAAACAAAGGATGCTAAGGTATCAAGTGCGTAAATTTTACTAATAGAAGTCATGAACACATTAAATACACTTGAGCAAGTCAAATAAAATTATTCAAATTTACCGACGTTGTATTTCGAGCGGGAAATAACTGTTTGCAGGCGATGCCAAAAAGTTTTATTTTGTGTATTTAAACGCATATTAGGACAGAAAATGTTAAGAGTAATTTCTCGCCATAAGTAACTTTTCGCTGGAAATAATTATTTATGTATAAATATTGACATATGTGCTATATATGACGCACGTTTCTTCAATAACCTCAAATCATAGTTGTAATCAAGATGGCGTACGCCATAGAACACGAAAGAGCGAGAGCGATTATACAACTTTGTTCTCTTGCTATTTCCTACTCTCGGCGAACAATTGAGGAAGGTTGACTATGAAACCTATGCTACAATACCATGCGTTGCCATTTGTCTTGTCCGCGAATGTCCCGTGTCCCTTGTCAACTCTGCTATTATGAAAATATTGTTCCCGCAATAGATTCCCGGAGTTGTCCCAACTGCTGCGTTCAGCAAACTGCACCATATTGCCGTAAATATTTCGACCATATTTCGATTCGAATTTGTTTTAATTTGCTGTATTTGTTTTTATGGAGAGCATTACCGTGGTCAATAAATGTATTTATAATCTCTCAATGAGCCTCCATTTTTGTGTTTGTTTAGAAAATGCCCGCGGATTAATGACGTCAAATTTTTCTTCTTTACACAAGTGTTGGGACATCGAACATGATGGGAAAACCGAGGACAAATATTAAAAACTTACGAATTTGCCGGAGTGCTCTCTCTGACGTAGTTGTGACGTGTTGACGTATTTGCGAGAGCAAGAGCACGAAAAAATACTCTTTGGATGAATTGAGACACGGCCTATATCAAGTAAATTACGTTACGCATTACATACTGTTACGATTACCAAGAGCCTCGCCTGGAGGACGGGCTAGCGACGACGGCAGTGCAATCCGGTCAATGGTTGCACAAGACTAGGGCCTCAGAGATTCTCCCCATCGGCACTGAAGTGTGACAATATAATGCAATGTATTGGAGGGAATCAGGGTCTGTCTCCTTCAAGCCTTCCAGTCGTCACCACCTCGCCAGGATGGTCCTGAGTCGAGACCCACGACGTGCCGCCGTCCGTCGATAGCCGACAGTCATCATCTGCCTCCGGCACATCATGTTACGGTGAGGTCTAAGGTGTCCAAAGTGTCACCCATCAAATAGAGTAGAACAGTAGTGTAATTATCTAAACAAACTCCCCTCTTATCTAAACTATATAGTATAATTTTGTAGTATTTTGTAACTAGACTATGTAGAGTAAGGCCACCGTAATTATGTTAACATATTTCATATAACCGTAACCCTCACCCTTAACTTAATCACTTAACTAGTTTCAGTATAAAGTGCCTACCTCTGACTATAGCCACCGAACCACTTTAAGGGCGCGATTCACCTCACTTTTCTACGTCCTTTTTATTGTTATATTTGTATCAGATATTTTTTTCTTATTTTATACATAAATTCTGATTAATTCTTCCTCTTAGGAAATTTTTGTATCTCTCATAGTTTTTACGTAATGAATCGTAAACGTCAAAATTTGCACATTACGGTTTTAAGTACGCCAATAAAATCAAATGACATACCAAACTGAAAAAATTCAAACTGTATAACAATGTTGTAGTCTATGATTTGACATATATAAAAACAACAAAATATATTTTTTGTATTAAAAAATTTTTTTGATAATTTCTTAATTTTCATTTCAAAATTCAGCATTTTTTAATCAATACAAAAGCATTTTATTTTTTGTATTTATATATGTCAAATCATAGCCTACAACAATGTTTTACACTTTGAATTTTGTTGGTTTGGTATGTCAGAACCGTAAAGTGCAAATTGTGACGTTTACGACTCATTACGCAAAAACTGTGAGAGATACAAAAGTTTCCTACGAGGAAGATTTAATCACAATTTATGTCTAAAATAAGAAAAAAATATGTGGTTCAAATATAAAAATTAATAAAGACGTTGAAAACTGAGGAGAACTGCGCCCTTAAAATATGTGTACAACGAACTTAAAATATTGTTTTGCAACAATACGAAACGGATCTCAGAACAGAGGATGAGTTATTGGAAAGTATTAACCTAATGCTATAGTTTACTTTGAACAAGAAGAGTATAAGGGTGGATTGCAGAGTCATGTGAGGAAAATCTTGAGGTAAAGGTGAAACTAAGGAGAACTTGTTTGAAATCTAAGAACTTTTCGTTTGCATTGCAGAGACAGGAACCTGAGATACTTATGTTGAGGTGCAATGTTACCACAATATTAGCAAGAAAAATTATTTCTCTTCACGCATCGACTTGCGAATGTCGCTAAAATGTATATTATTTCCCATTTATTATGCACAAAACTTACGTGACAGTGATTTGCTAACTTATATTTAGTGTTTCGCATACTGTGAAGCTGAAAAGAATCCAAAATAAAAATTACAAAAAATTTGTTGTCTTTTCGGTTTATAAAATGGCATCGTAACCACTTTGTTTACGAAATGGTATCGTAATCATTTTGTTTGATAACAAAAGTAACAGTAAAAAAACACGACATTGTTTTCATGTAAAAATATACAACAAATACAAATTGTGTTGTAGATACCAATGCAGTCTTTCATTTACACCATGGTTATGTTCCTCCTCTAAAATATTACCAATAAATTAAAATAAGAATATTACTCTCCCCAATGTGGCATTCTAACCTCAATTTACGGCCGCCATGATTGATTTGCAGCCTGAGAAATTTTTAAGGAAGGTCTGAGGACACCTTAAGAAATTCTTAGTTTTTCCTTAGATTTCACTCACTTTTCGTCTCTGCAATGAAAATATATCACAGTTCACTCAGAGAGGCCTTAGATTTTTCTCAACATGACTATGCAATCGGCCCTAAGTTGTTCGGAGCTTGTGTAACCGCTACTGGAGTTGACCATGATTTAAGTGAAGTAGTGCTGCTGTCCGTACATGCAATTTGAAAGCACGTTCTACAAGTTAAGACTGAAATTAAAATTTAAAAAAAAAAAAAAAAAAAAAAAAAACCAACACACGGGATAGTAAATTTCAATTCGATCAGACCAGTACAATTGCTCACATTTACTAAAAATTAACCACTAGAAAAGAGCTGATGATCTTTAAACGGCTAAACAGATTTCCTTGAATCGTAGCTAGAGATTATGGTATGTCGTGAAAATTTTTTGGTGCCAACATAACCTCGAAAACGTTGCAGCATCTTGCAGCATGTAAGATTGGGTGATATACGTCTGACACAACAACAAACCAATAACAGGCATCAAATATTAGAACAACGGGATTCTTATTGGCTAAGTCAAATAGGGTAATGCTCCACGTACAAGAATAAGCCAGTAATTTTTTGGTAGGCCTAAGCCTAACGTACGTTGAAACCCATCAAGCAGTCAAGTTTTCCCGTGATAAATTATCTCTAATCAATAGCTAAGAACTCTCTCGATAAAGTTAGCTTTCAAACAAAAGAAACCGCATCAAAATCGGTTCATTCGTTTAGGGGCCACAGACTGATACACAGATGCTCAGATACACGGAAACACAGACAGACACGTCAAACTTATGACACCCTTCTCTTTGTTTCGGGGTTTAAAAATTAATAATCACCAAACCTGCAAGACCGCGTGACCTAATGGATAAGGCGTATGACTTCGGATCCGAAGATTGCAGGTTCGAATCCTGTCGCGGTCGTATTATGCTTGGTTTTGTTTTTATGACTGGTAAATTAATACACTAGTTTACTGCCTGTAAAATAGCAATTACATGATTTAGTAAATAATATACGTTTCCACAGTCAGCAATATTTCGTTAGCTTGTTGCTGCTAGTCACCTTATTAACCTATCAGTTTCAACGCTCTTAATATTTGTTGAAATTTCATTTATGAGTTGAGATGACTAGCATTTCAGCACGCACTTATTTCTTACAACGAAACGGCAAATTTTGTTGAAATTGTTTCGAACAGTATTCAAATATCTTAGCTATCGCAAGACTAATGAAATACAAGTTTCTCAGCATAGATTGCAGGCTTTCGCGGGCATTGTCGTAATGTTTCTTGTGTTCTTTTTTTTTTTTGCATTGAAAGAACCCCCGAGTTTTTTTTTTTCATAAGTAAAATAATTCTTTAGATTTTATAATATTTACTATGGCTTTCCGGGACAAACCCCGAGATATTAAGTTATATTTTACGTGGATACATTTGAATTTTGGGCATGTTGTTGTAAAGATTGTATTCTTTAAATTTTATTTCCACGCTTTTGTTCGTATGACTAACCAGTTTCGATTATTGAATTTTTTAAAAAAAATTTCCGGGACAAACCCCGGTAAAAATATTTAACACTTCAAACGGGATTTTATATCTTTTTGATATGGTAATCTGAGAATTTTGAAGTCTTACTTAAACTCATCTTTTTTGACAATTTACTTTTTCATACCCTTCGTTTTTGAGGATACGTCCTTAAAATCCTTGCAAACTATTGATTTTCGGATTCATGTTCTTATAAACAGTTTTATTTCGTGTTTATATGTAAGGAACATATTCCCTAAATATTTGTCATCAATTAAGATACAATGTGTATATTATGTGCTGATGCATGTCCTGATTGGCTTCCATTGCCAATATCCAACGATAAAAAATTACTTACAGAAGACGAACATTAATCGAATACATATAATCAGCTCGGGGGCGTAGTTTGCCCGTTATAGGTCTGTAAGTACCCTATTTTCTTAAACATTAAGGAATAATATGCTAGGGTCGCTACTGAAACTCTCAGAGATGCAAGTTGATGACAGTTTAGTGATTTGCGCTTAAAGACTTATGACGATGTGATGCGCGTGCTTTGTCGTCCTTACCGCTTCCGCATTTTTAGGCCATGGACGCGTGAAACCAAGCGGCTTCCTTAAGAGGATGTGTTAGATAATTAGCTTTATTTTGCAGTTTTCGAGCCGCAACATTTATTCTTGTTGTATTGTCAAAATTTTCTCTTTGACAAGACATGTAATATGTTCTTGATAAACTGAATGACATAAATAATAATGAAATCGTTCATTAACTGAATATGCAGAATATTTGCCAGGGTATTGCCGGTTATCTTTCAAGAACTATACAAATACAATATAAGATGAACATATAACATTATAATGCCCTCTAAAAGTCATCACAAATATCTTCTATGCCTCAACGTTGCCATATTTGTCAGTGATGAACTATAAACATGGCAACATGTGTCAACAAGACTTAAGAGTCAGTATGGATGATTGAATTTATATATTATTAACGTCAATTAATATAGAACATTTAAACTTATATTTGTATATTCACTACTATTATTATTATCAACTATTAGCAGCTGGTGGCACATATTACAACATTTATCAAAATATTTTAAAACAAAAGTTATTGCAGTAAACCAATGAAGTAAATTTAGATGATCTCTCCTCCTAAGTGCGCCGCCCACCATGCGCTTAAAATGCGTTGAAACGTGCACGTAAATAAGTTTTTTTGCAAAAATATTCCACACATATGCCCTTTGTGTCAATGTACGAAAAGAAAATACACTTCAAACGATGACGGAAACAGCAACCCCTCGAAATGACTAAAATCAACTTTTCCAACCTGTCATATCTGAAAAATCTACTCGCAGGATTCGTTTGAAAATACTTTAGAAACGTGCAATTGACTTCGCTTAAAACTTTCCACCAATTAAAAGAGGGGGTCACCATTGAGACGCCCTTGATGCGATACCTCACTCACACTAACGATGGACAATAGGCGGGCGCCATAAGCACTGACCAATATATCTTCCCTCGCTCATGCAGTCTGTCATTTGTCAGCAATTCAGTATTTCAGCAACCAGAACTGTAAGGGGAAAGGGGTTTATATGGCAGCTCGCTAAGTTGTTAGGTGACGTCACACCTATACTCGGAAGGGAGCGACCTCTAGCGAAATACTCCGAGGGAGGGGAAAATAAAATACCTCTCGTGTTATTAAGACTCCCGCCTAGAGGTAATTGTGAAATACGCCCTGCTCCTTCACGGTGTGGTGAAAGTGTCGTTTGTTGTAGAGGTTTATACGGGAAAGGGGGGGGGGAGTTAGAAGACGTCACTAAGCATTTTCTCTGAGAACTCTGTCGCTGCCATGGGGGGCCCGGAGTACCAAACTCGCAAGCGTCCGATTGAAAAAAAAAAAAAATTATAATACTTAAAAAAATCTTCAGCGGCCAACATTAAAACATCCTCTTTTCAGCCGGAATTTATCCAACAGTAAATTCTAGCCGGGTCTCCTAATTCTCTTTTTTACTCATCACCTCGCTGGGTATGGGAACAGCGTGTAATCTCGGCAGGGGGTCCGCCCCGGCGCGCCCCGCGCCGTATAAAACCTTTTATCCCAAGCTGCGTTTTTATTTGGTGACAAACTTTATAAAGAACTCGTGATCTTCACCTCTCATGTTACATGTGATCCGTCCTCGGACATTATGATTCAGACACTTCATTAGTCAGCGTCGCCCGGCCTGCGGGACGCTGGCGCCCCGCGGCTACCGTGCCTGCATGGTAGGCTTTCCCAACAATACGGCGTGTGGGTTCCATAGAGTAAAGAATGGGTATAGAAGCAAATATCGTAAGGGGTCAATATGGGAAACTATAGCTTTTAAGCATTGTTGAACCGCGAGACGTGTTACCAACAGCATGAACTGGAAACACTAGCAAAATTCGCATTCTTATGTCTCTATTTTCTATGGTTGTTATAAATTTACAGACTTAATTTATCTTAGGCTAATGGTATGAGAATGTATCTAAAAAAAATTTAAATTCTAACTTACCAAATAACAACTAAAGATCATGTCTGTATTCTATCTCATATCGGCAGGAACTGGAATTAAATAACACGTCTCGTTCTTTCTCACGACTTTCCTATATTATCCTTCAACAATATTTGATACACCGTTAGAAAATATTTCCGTGAAATTACAGAAAAGTATAGGCAAAAAATTATCCAGAAATCTTCGTAAAATAACAGACACTCAATTTTGTATGATAACAGAATCCTCCGTAAAATTGAGGACAATCCGTTTTCCTCACAAAAGTTTAATTTCTTTAAACTAATGGCACTCCAATTTCCAGAAATACGAATTACTCTTGTTTGTTGTATGTTCTCTAGACTTTTAAGAACCGTTTAGTAAAATAACAAATTTCTAGAAATTCGCGGTATTCGAATCCACGACCTCATCATTCCCCAATAGACACGTTACCCATTATACCACAGTTTAGTTTTTTTTTTAATGTTTGCCACAATGGCAAGGCTAACGCCTCGCCACTGCATAGTGATGAATCTGATGAAGAAAACAGAAGACCATTTCGGAAGAAATATAAATCAGGAATTAATTTTGTGATTGACAATGATGTTCAGTTTAAAGAATGGTTTAGGTTAAGTGCACAATACGTTGAATTGATTTTAGGTTGCGATAGGGCCACATCATCAGAAAATTACAAATCACGGTAAATGTTTATCGTCCAAGCAGCAGACTCTTATATGTCTGCATTGGTTGGGCATTGGAGGACAAATGAATGACGTGACTTCAGTGAATCAATTTGCGTCCTCTTCATCTCCTTTTGTTTCTGTATGTGCGTGAGACACTTCTAAACGAAACATATTTTTTATAAGTTATATTTTGCTAATTGTTAAGCACAACTTCTTGTTTTTTACTTATCAAACACTTGGTAACCTATAAACTTGAAATGAGTAATGTAAGCAATGAATATAAAGTACTGCAAATACTTTGCAGACTAGCTGTTAGAATGCAAAGCGGTTGTAATTTTTTGTTGAACACATTTCCTTTGCACTTTTCAGTTTTACGCGAAGTGCAAAGTGAATAGTGAAAAGTTGCAAAGTCTGTTGGTGGAATAGGCTCCTGTTCTTCTACGGCCGTGATGTAGACTTAAATGCAAGAAAGTCACTATTTGCCCTTCATATGTAAATAGTAAAAACCTAACTTAAATAACAGCAACGAAAATTAAAGCATAGAGCAACTTCAAACCCCTTTTTTTTTCTTTTTACTTTCATTTAGTTATCCATGCGATGTAAGATAGTATTTACTAGCTTCACGATCAGGAAACAGTGGAAGTCTTTGGCCTGCCCTTAAATATAAACTTTGACATCCATTCATTTCGTGTACGGGGATACTGTGCCTCAAAGTGCCGGAAACGTATTTACAATCAGTCACATCACAAACGCGACATAACTTTCAGCTATCAATAATGTGTAAAGCCTCTGAGCACTTCGCGTTTGATTCAAATGCTAAAAAAAAACTATAAACATACTATCTTAATCTAGCTCGCTCACACTGACTCACACTAGCGATTGCGTGGCGGTGGCGCGAACTAATACTTTGTACCTATTACTACTCATTGAGTTAACAGGACCTCATGACACGTCTTCTGGCCTGTGAGAGTATCCAGATTTTATGAGGGGAAAAAATCAACTGTCTTCCTCAAACACGTAAACTGTTAATTTTAAACGATGTTTGCTGTGAGGGAAAACTACAAGACATAGGATTATTTTTTTATGAGTGCATGGTAGATAAATAAACGCTGAAAATATCAATTGATTTCTTCGCTTTTTTCGAGGTCAATATGGATAAAATACTAAGTGACAATCCTAGATAATGGTATTTGCCAACTTTATGAGTAAATATTTATCAAGAATTACTAATTCGTTACAAGTGATATATATATTGCGCCACAGTTAAATGCAGGAGGTTCCGGCGTCAAAGATTGTGCCTCAGAAGTTCCAAACACTGGAAACAATTTTGTTTAAAACGTTGTCTAAAACTATTGTCTAAGATTGCTATTGTTTAATTTTCGAAAATTGGCTTCAAGAAACCTACAGTTATAGATTAATGCTTGCGCCACGCCGTCGTAACACACACGCCATTGCAGCCAAATGGTGTGTCACAGAAAACCGGTGGATACACAGACTTGTGTTGTCGTTTGTGAGGATTTAGTTTCTTGCTTTGTTGTTTGTAACTCACTGAAAAAATACCTTGTGGGATTTTATATGTTTTCTTTGTTAGCCAGTTGCCTATAGAATACTTTTGGTTGTTCATTCGTCTGTCTGTGCGTATCCTTTGGATTTCTGTTATGCTATTTACTGCAGTGGCGTATGTCCCAAATACTTCTTAGTCTTGTAATGTGAGCCAAATAATTGAAATAAATGGCCTACTGTAGACTAGTTCCTGCAAGTGCGTGTGTGTTTTACAATATGTCAGGAATTTTTGCGTCAGATACAGAAATTCGTGTACTTAGTAAAAATATCTATACAACAGGCAATTGTTGCTTAACAAGCCACATTACTAAAGCCCAGTGTAAAATAAATTCTGACTCGACGAGTGTGTAGATCTGCTGTTGATTTTAGGAATCTGGTAACATAAACTCAGTTACTGTAACGAGAGATTATTAGGAATATAGAAGTCAATCCTTTATTCCGAAGAAGTATTCCCCGTGATTTGGCTTGTAACGAAAACTTTATATTTTATCAGTCAAATAAATGAATGCTATTGATGCAGTTTATAGTCAAGGTATTTAAATTCTATTCAAAATAATTGCAGCGAAATTTGCCAGTTGGTTGTTACAGATGAGTGTTTGCTGTAATGCTAGTCGCCTCGCCCTAGTAAATGTAGTTTCAGCGTTGAAACCGCCAGGTTAATATGGTGAGCACTAATGCTTGCAAAATATTGCATGATGTCGAAATTGTTAAGCCCTTGGTCTGCTTTAACAAATCATGGAATTGCTATATTTTCACATCATATTTAAATACAAATTTTTATCTTACACAAAAAAAAAACGACCGACCGCGACAGGACTCGAACCTGCAATCTTCGGATCCGAAGTCCGACGCCTTATCCATTAGGCCACGCGGTCTTACATATACAATTTTCCTTTATTGTAGAACGTATTTACATGATGTAAATACAGCCAGCAGAAACTACTTCACCCAAAACTAGTTTAGCTTATGAAGCGTTTACACCTCTGCGATTTAGGTATGTTGGCATTCACTTCTTGTTCAAAGTAAAACACAGCAGATTGGTAAATAGCTTCTCATTACTTCTCTTTTGAGATGCGCTCAACATCGTATTGGTTATGTCTAGGTTAGCTGAATCCCGTGCTACAATAGCCGCAAGAAATACAAATTACAAAAAAAAAAAAAAAATCGTGCTAACTAATGGCGCTTGCTACAACACAACGCAACGGCTTAGGATGGTTTTCTTTTTTCTTACAGTGCTTTGAAGGGAACCAGTCGGAAGTATTAGTATTGCCAACTGCGCATCTCGGTGTAAGATTTACCACACGAAAGAAAAATACTTGCCAAATTTTTAGCGTGATGAAATATCTTAATTGTGTCCAGTTTATGATGACATATGCTGCACGTTTATAGCGTTAAGTCTTACAGATATATATATATATATAATTATTAAAAATTTATAACCTCAAATTTACTGTAACAGCATCGCGTCTGTTCGCTGCGTGCCAAACTGGCGAGCAGTGTTTTCGTACTGCTTTTTACCTATGGGATTCAAAGCGACGACCCTACAATTTAATTTGTAGACTGTATTAAGGTCCAACGCACGCTTTTAACGTTATGTTTCACGACTTTGGGTGTTATTATTGTAGATACAGCAGTCTAAAAAAAAAACCGTTTTTGTCCATTTTGAGGGCCCCAAAAAACGTGTTTCTAATAAGCATGTTGCATTTTCATATTGATGGAAGCCTAGTAATAATGGTGCATTATTTTCGTAGATAAACATATTGTGAATATGTTTAGCTGTTTCGCGTGGAAAAGAGTAAGTGCGGCAAGCTACAACACTATTCATGCGTCAGGTGCATAAACCTGTTAAACGAAATTATTGTAAGCATAAGTCGTTAGGGATAAAGTGTGCCCTAAAAATTTAACAGCTGAAAAATATCACTAGCCGTTACTGCGTATAATTCAACGTTACACATATATAGTTGCCTTACTGCTTGTGTAGTTGGCAGTGAAATTACGCAATATAGTTCCGTGTGTTTTCCTATTTAAATTCAACAACCCTGAAACAAAATTAACAGAAATCGACATACGTGTGCTTTATTTCATTAATGAACCTTTTTTTTTTTCATCAAACTGTATAGATTCCTACTGACTACACAATATATTTTACACGCGCAAATATCAAGTGACGTGTCCAGAGAGGTTAAGTATTTCCCGTCGTCAGCCGTTACGCGCGGAAAGATACGAATTGGCTGAAAATAGAATTCTAGCGGTGTTTTTTTTAAAGTCCCGAACAACCTATAATACTATTATTAATAAAAAGATACTTAGGAATGCCATGGTTCTGGCACTAGTCAGTACCGTTGTTAAATTTAAAGATTTATTTTTTTCGTATGTAAAGTAATGAAATTTCAAATTTTATTTCCAATGTTGCTTTAACCATCCTTCTTCCATACTACAACTTCACCATAAAACTGAAGATTGCTTTTTGACTTACATTTTCATAAACTGACGCCAAAGAATATTGAAGCACCTTGTTCGCAATCATCATGTACATTTTGTACTCTACGTAATGACACTGTTGCTATGGTACAAATATTTACTAACGGTTTATCTATAAGGTAATACGTTTTTGCCGATTATGACGTCAACGAATGAAGAAAGAAAAGTACGCCACGTGTCGGGAAACCAGATTGAAAGTTGGATACATTGACCTTGCCCAACACATTTGCATTACTAACTTACGGTACATATCACTCTAGCAATGTGGAAAAGAAGCTGCTATTTCGGAGCTAGTTTAACGTCCATAGTATCCTCAGTCGCTGTACACGTCGAGCCATTGAGGGCGATGTTTACACGATGGATACAACGCAGAATTTAACAATGAATGTCAACTGCTCAGTTAAGGGGCCGCCCTAGATAGGCTACGTTTGTGTGAGCCACGGCCGTAGAAGAACAGGTCTGGACACTCGCCTGGAAACTTGACCCCCGTGTTGTTTGGCTGTAGTTCACCAAGTTACCGAGAATATTGTGTTTTATTGGCGCTGATGTTACGGCGGTCGGACTAAACTCCGCCCACTTCCTTTCCGCTAAGATAAACAATTTATCAAAACGTATTTTTCATTAATTTATGAAATACTTTCTTCGCTCACAAATTTAAGAAAAGGCTCCAGCAATATTTATTTACTTTATAAATTAAACAATGGAAAAAAATGGACGGAGTTTGAGTCCCACCACCCGGAAAACAGCGCCAAAAAGTACGCCATTCTCGGTAACTTGACGAACTACAGCCAAACAACAAGAGGTCAAGCAAAATACGTTGTTAGATAGGCGAGTGTCCAGACCTGTTCTTCTACGACCGTGGTGTGAGCGAATCAGGAGCGGTAAGGTTGCCGTTGAACGAACGTATGTAATACATTATCGCCTCTCCGCGCAAGCCACTCAGCTGGCGTACAGTGCTTTGCAATTATCCTTTTTCCTACGAGACTTTAAGCGATGACCACATTACTTTATTTGTGGCCAGCGTAGTTCAAAGTCTAACTCTCGTTTCTATGCTGTGTTTATATTAGTCCGGTTGTTATTTTTCCAGATATGACATCCTGGAAATTCTATTTTTGGCAATTTTGAAAGGTCCGAAAATGATGTTCCTAACGAACGGGCCGAATTTTTAAAACTACAGCGACATTGTTTGAAGAGGGTGTTTTTTTCTTTCGTAGATATAGAAGTATAGTGCGCGTTAAATATCTTCGTTAAAAAAAGAATAGCCGTAACTCTCTGCAACGCTCCTGATGCGCAGGTATAGCGGCCCACCTTGGCGTAGCGGCTCAGAAGTCACGAAGCTATAAGGGCGACCTTGAAGCGCGCATAAAAGCGAGCCAGCCAATCGTTGAACTATATCGTGCCAGATAACCC
>PNEQ01026743.1:14898-45261 GCA_003012365.1 Medauroidea extradentata | reverse complement strand
ACTTCGTGGGTTTTCCTTTCGTACACAGTCAAACTGGGCAAGCGTGGGACAGTTCCATAAAAAGGTATTTACGAACACACCGCAACGCATTTAAAGCACGTGGTAAGCTGAGGAAAAATCGTAATTTTATATTTGTATGAGATAGTGACAGTTTGTAAACGTGCCATGTGAGTACATTTACCTCTTACAAAAAAAATTAGCACAACCAGTTTTCCCCATAGTTGCACTTCAAAGTCAAAATTTGCACGTTTTTAGTTCTTATGTGCCGCAAAAACCATTGAACATAAATACATTTCAAAATTCACACTTTAACGAAATTTGAAGAGCTACTGCCTGAAATGTTTTAAAACCCGTTGTAAAATGTTTTTGCAATTTTAAAAAAAATTCTGAAATTGTGCTTTTTTTTGCTTTATTTACCGACTTCTTAAATACAAAACTATTTTGTAATGGATTTAAAAACATGTCATGCAGTAGCCTGTTACGTGTAATTTCAGTGCGAATTTTAAAATTTATTTATGTGAATTGGTTTTTGGTGTTTATGACAGATGAAAACTTGCAAATTTTGACTTTGAAGTGCCATTACGAGAAAACTGGTTCAGCTAATTTTTTTTTCGTAAGTGAAAAATGTACCCCCAAGTAAACACTATTTCATATAAATAAACAATTATGATTTTTCCCCACTTGAACGCCCTTCAGGGTACTGCCTTTTTGGGACACAGCCAGATAAAGGGAAGAGCCATAGATGTTAAACTATACAAGTTGGGTCTCACCCACATATAACGGTATCATTTTTCTGACAAAAACTGTTTCTGCATTGAGACAGGGAATATATTGCTACAGAAATGAATAACGCAGGGGAAAAATATATATGCGTAGATGTTTTATTAGAGTCTTCTTTTCCTTCACTGAAAACACTTATTTCTTCACAGTTCTCAAAGTATTTAACAATTAATTTAAATGATCCTGTTGCAACATGAACCGCACAAAGATGATCAAACAAGTATATCGTGGCATGCATGTATGCTATATACATAACTGAAAGCCACCTCAGTGTACATAGCTTGCGAATCCATGCCCTTGCTGTCGTCAGGGTTCTGGCCCGTGTGTTTGTGTGAGTGAGGCACGTCGCCAAGGGCGATGTTGACTGGCTCATCTGGTGGAGTATCGCCTCTACTGCAAGACCCTGAAACGGCGTGCAGTTGTATCGTAGATCACTCGCCTGACTGACACTTTCAGTGGTGTCCCTGTATTTTTATTGGTGGAAAGTTTCAAGCAAAGTTCATTGCATGTTTCTATAATAATTTCTTGTAAAATCCAGTAAGTAGTTTTTAAGATATAAAATTTTGAAATAGAAGATTTTAGCCATTTTGAGGGGGTACGAAATTATTTTTCTGCTTGGCGTCATGTTTTGAAACTACCTTTCCGCTATTGTTTGAAGTGTATTTTATTTTCGTATGTTGGCCTAATGGGTGCATGTGGAATAGTTTCGTTTAAAAAAAACACACTGCATCTCATTTTATGCGCATTGGTAGACAGCACCCTTTAAGGTGTTAACCGGCTGAGTAATTTCTCATCTCTACTCATTTCTTGAAATCAGTATTTTAAAGAATTTTTTTTTAATACAGCACCAGGCTTAGTGAAATAATATTTTTATTGTTTTGAGCATGTTCTATTTTTTCATTAACGTATTATTCAGATAGATAGTTCTTTGACAAACACGTGGAGGTAATGGCTCTCTTGAAGCGCGTATCAGTGCCGTCTTTATGGATTCCTTTCGTCTCTCAAACAATTACGAATATCCCGTTTAGAAGGGTTCTTTAAAGATAGCAAATCTTAGTTTGTAGTCATGGAACATAAAAATCCTGAAGAAACTGGTTTTAGTTAATTTCTAAAAATAGTCTTTTCTACGGAGAGCAGATAATAAACAGATTTGCGCAATACCAGAAACATTCAAACAAAATACAGATACGTACCTGACTGGTTGTGCAATTTTTCTGAAAAAAAAAAAAATAATAATAATGTATTGCCGTAATAAGGCAACGGATTATAGAATACTACGTTTTATTAGTTTAATTACGTTTTCAAAATAACGATGTGGATTTATCAGCCATAGCCGAGAATAAACAGCGAAAACAAAAACAGCAGAACGTAAAAAATTAATAATGTTAACAGGAGACTAATAGCACATGTAAAAAAATAATCACCGAAATGTTAAATAGTTCCATCTCATGCCGCTAGGTTAAAATATACACTCTACTCTTGTATTCGGTATTAACATTGAGATGTGGGCTGTCAGTCGTATTTGTTTTAATCGAACTGGCACGAGAAACTCTTATTGTTATTAGGAGGAACGGTGCAGCTGTTGCAACTTGTTCGAATACGATAATTGTACGACTTAGTGCGCCATTAGATTTCATATAATACTGTAGTCTGTAGACGCTGTCAGATAGTATCTGCTTCTTGATTGGACCCTGAAAATATGTGTCGTCGGTAGAGTAATAATTTTTTACTTGTCAAGCAGGTTATGCACATTTATAGTATTCAAAGAATTTTATGACATGTTGGAGTCATAAATAAGAGGTATTTTGAATAAAATTTCTCAACGAATGTATTAGACAACGTTAAAAATTCCAGCAGAAAATTTAATGCAGTATTTAAAGGAAAATTATTTACATATACACTACTAAAATAATGAAGTAATGGTTTGCATGACTGTACTAATATTTATGATCAAAATTACGTTAACAAGTGGATACGGTTTATCGAGCACTAAGCAAAACGGTGAAATTCCTTCTCCTTAATAATATGTTACGACGAAAACAATTTCTTTTCTAGAGTTGTTGGCAGTACAAGTACAGTTTTATGTTATAACGTATACAATAATAGACAATATTTTATTTTAATTAAACTTTAAGATTTGGTGAGTGAAGAAAAATTACCTGGGGCAACAATAACCAACATTTTTCTCGTATTATGTTTGTGCTAGTCTCAACTGCACGAGAACATTTGAGTGATAGAGGAAGAAGGAAGTAATAGTTCATTATTTAATTACAGTGACATTATTTTAGCCTTACGGAAACACTTTCGCTAGTCTCATGATACTTTTTATGCAAAACAAATATATTAGTGAAAGAATTAAACTCGTACATGCTGGGGTTATTTAACGTTACTGTCGTCCTGGTTGTAGCAGCAAATTTTGTGATATCACCTCCGAAAAAAAAAAAACTATTTTCTGAATCGAGAAGCGGAAGAAATTGCTAAATGAGTAAAGTTGCAGGAAAAATAATTTTTAATGGCTGTTTTCGAGCGTATCCAATGTGTTAAAGTGCTAAAGTGCCTCTCTATTCGCTGGTTTCAGGGTATTGAAAAAATGCCTATAAGATCCTTTAGCAATGTGCGAGGTATCAAGAGGAATAAAAATGCCACTGGTGGCATTTATTGAGCTCCAACACGTACTGAGCCACATCGAAAATAATTTAACATGTCTAACCCTATACTTGTTCCCGCCGTGGCTCTGAGGTAGGCAGCGCCCTTAAGACATCAGCATTTTCTTATACTAAACAACTACAGTAGACCTATTACATTACAACTCATTACTCAGTCAATATCTCAATAAACTTCATAACCTTGATGATTATTTTGATTACAGACACAAAAATATCAATTTAGAATTATATAATACGCTTACGTAAAATAGGCGAGCTACAACTAGATGATACAAATAAATAGTTTATGCAAACAATCATGAAAAGTTAATTGTAGGGAAGGGTAACAAAACGGTACTCACACGAATCCTCATAGTCATGCAAAACTGATCATACTACATTTAATTTTGTTTTCTTTTGAGCTACTAGCAGCTATCCTGAAATTTCTAAACCCTCTTTTATTTCTTATACTGTGTTGCAAATCATTCCAGTATTAACTACGTATGTGTCTGGCATATTTAGACTTACGAATGGGTATGGTCAGTTTTTAGTTGAACTGAGAACGAATGCTTATCGTGTGGAATGAACCGAGAGTTTTAAAGAAATCAAATAAAGGCTGTGAAGATTTGGTGATAAGCGTTTACGTAAACGTGTGAGGGGATGAAACATGCGGCTCTCATTTAATTTTAGACAGGGGAGTCCTGTTTGCAGTGATGAGAGCCAAGAATTGAATTTACAGTTAATGACTTTAGGGTTGAATTTCAATCCGTATTAAACCCGGAGATAGCTGAATAATCAGAGCTGAAATGCTATTTTCTAAATACACTCGGGCAATGCGGAAGTAAAATGAAGTGGTGTGAGAAAATCTTGGGAGGTCGCCAATGTGCACAAAAGTGCACAATCCAAATTGAAATATTTACTTCAAACACCTATCGGATTGAAAAAAATGTCGACGAATCAGTCACCATATTTATTAGTTCGAAAATAATATATACTTTTGTCACTTAAAATGAAAGTGCAATTGAAATTTTCATAAAACTAACAATAGTATATACAAGAAATGTTTCCCTATGTTTTACAGGCATTCTTCCTTCATTTTATAATTTTCGTCCCTGCAGAATATTCATTGCAGGTTCACCCGTTCCTATATCAATCTGAGTTGAAAACTTTACTGTAAACGTATTACGGTTATCTTCGTCTTTTTGTTCGATCCGCGTTGCCTCCAAACCGATTTAGGTTCAGTTTAAAAAGCCCTATGTACCCACATATTTTTATTAAAATTAAACATGTTATTACAAATAATTAATTAAAAAAGGGTAAAATGCCAGCTGGGAGAATATGTCAGCTATACAGGTGTATTAAGTTTCGTTAGTTATTGTTAAATTTTTTAAAATGAACTTATAGTTTATTACTGACCTCCACAATTTTCCAGAAGTGTCCTATCGTAATATTTTTTGCAAATTTTTCAAACGTTATGGGCATCGCTTTTAAGTTCGTTATGTTTGGCTTCCTACCCAGAGCTACCTTACACGTTCAACTAGGCAGCAATATTAACACTGGCGTGACACTATGTATGGTGAAGCAGAAGATCTCAGAGGAAACTCGCTGACCAACAGCTTAAGAGGAGTGTGTGACAGTTTCAAGTTTCCGCGTTGATGCGTGGGAACAGCGGAGTGATAAAATCCAGAGTACCATGCTTGGCTACAACAATATCGCCTGCATTGACAGCGCGCCAAACTGGAGTGCGATGTTTTCATTGTAGTCTTTTTCCTACGGGACTTCAAGCGGTGACACTAAAATATTATTTTTGGATATTTAGAAGTAAACACCAATGCATGGATCCTGTTTAGCATTTTTACAAATTCAATTCGTTTTTTTTTTTTTTTTTTTTTTTTTTTTTTTTTTTTTTAGTTACAGAAGTCTTTTTAAAAAATGCCTTTTCCGCCATTTTGCGAAGCCCGAAAATGATGTTTCTAGCAAGCGCGCTGAATTATTTAAATTTAAGAAGCTAATTTCAAGTGTGTGTTCTTTTCTTAGATAAACGTCATATGAGTAAGTCAACCTGTTTCGCATAAAAAGAAAAAGAAACCGTGTGACAAGTAACAATACAGTCCTTGCGACTCAGGAACGTGTATAGGTGGGGAGTGGGGGTTATGACCAGAATCGAAACTTGCATTAGGGGAGCACATCATCTTCCTGAAATCATTTCCGGCACATAAACGTACTGGCACCCCCCCCCCCCCACCTCCTTACAAGAATATTCACATGTTTTCAACTAATTCCTCTTGTAAACTTTCATTTTGTTTCACTTTCATAACGACACCGTTTCTCGTTGTCATCCTATATGCATCATTAGGTAGGCTATTTCATGTGAAACTCACTCAAAAACACCTTCTCATGCATATTTACTTTCACATTTTTATTCTTACAGCATCATTAGCATCTTCTCAATGCAGAAAATATTTTTGTCTGATAGTGATTCTTGCAAGTCCACGATATAAGTAAGCACGAACCGCTCTATTGTTACTCTCGTCAGGGCTATCAGACAGAGCATAGTATGGTTGTTCTTTTGTTTCATTTTGCTATGATTACCAAAATTCTTAACTATATAATTTTTCCCGACAGAAGAAGCCTCGCATAGAGGACAAACTAGTGGCTTCGACAGTGCAGTTAGGTCAGTAGTTGCACAAGACAAGGGCCTTAACGTTTCTTCTCACCTGCAATGTAGTGAAGGAATACAGCGCAATGTGAAGTGAAGGTTTTTAGCGCTGGTAAGTGTTGTGAGAGGGTTTTACGGTCATTTAACAACACTGTCCGTGAGGGTGAAATGAGAAGAAGGGACAACAAAACATCAATGCTTGAGCCGGGATTCTAACCCACGGGCTCCCGCCTACTGCACTACGCAGGTCTTTAGCGCTGGTGAGGCGTGACATAATGTTAGTATATAGCAGAGCCGGAATGAAGGAACAGGGGAAATGGGAGATCCCCGAGAAAACCACTGATCGTACGACATGATCCCCACTTGCGAAAATCCTTGGATCGAACTCGGATCGTCTTGGTGAAAGGCGAGTTCTCTAGCCACTGAGAAGGAGGGGGGGGGGCTGTCTTATACTAGCCCCCACCCCCACCCCCTCCCACCCATCCATCACCAGCTCGCCAGGATGGTCCTGGGTCGAGACTCACAACGTGCCGTCAGCCATTATCCGAGTACACATATCAGCCAGCGGTATCATGCTGACAGTGTAGTTTAAAGGCGGTGATACAATAGATTTCACTTTACGATAGCTTCCTATGGAGTCGCACACAATGGCGTCGTCAAAGCTAAAGTCAAGCAGCCTCGACTTTACGTTTCCGATAAATTGAAAACCTAAAGTCAAAGTCAATATGGCCGTTCGCCAAGAACAAGTTAATTATGTGCGTCATAGCAACTAAATGTTTATTTCTGAGTATCGCTTTAATCTCCAGTATTGGGATTTCATGACAAATGTAACATTTGTGTCTTAAATGTACCTGAAAATCCTTGTATTTAACGTTAGAGAATTATTCGTAAATGAACTGCAAGTAAAGTCAACAGGCGTTGTTTTTATTCTGAAAAATATTACAAGAAATGGAAGAAATCTTAATAATTGGTCATGTTTTTAAAATATTTTCGCTACATGCAACTATGGCAAATATAGAAGATGTATCTATACAAGGTGTATCTATTTCATAAAAATATAAAATTATGGTTGCATCGCACTTGAATACCTCGGAACGAGTAGTGCAAAGTGTCTGCCTCCGACTGCAGACCCCTAACATTCGTGTAAACGACCCAAAGGTCAGATCATAATAGCTTGCAGGGCAGAGATACCCTGGACGAGCGGTAATACAGCAGACACCAACACCACGTGGCCCCCCCTTTGAGGCAGACGAGCTGTGTATGCAGGCGCTGAATCTTTTACAAGCCCCCCCCCCTCAACCCCTCCCCCACATCAGACAGAGCTCGCGGTCCGTTAAGGGCAACGTGCGTCTCTAGGAAACCCCCGCAAGCACGTAGCTATTCTAACAGATCACTCAAAAATATATATTTTTTAGGATTGTTAGCGAGAGGAAGAGTTTTCTGAGGAAGGGAGGGAGGCTGACTAACGGCCGGCCATAATTTACGCCAGGAAGAAGTTCTCTTTACTGGAATGTTGAACAGAGGAGCGTCACTCAACCGCGAGGTGCCTCGTACCTGTCCGTTAAGGGTGTTCAAGCCTCATTTGACGTTTTCATGAAATAGGGTTAGTTTTATAGACGATACTTGCGAGTTCAGTTTCCTCTTACGAAACAATTTTAGCTCGCATAGTTTTATCACAATGGTGCGTTAAATTTAAAATTTGCATCTTACGCTGTCATGCAAATAGTGAAAGCCAGTTGACCTACTGTACTGAAATTATTCATAGTGAAAATAACATGGCATGGGCTACGTAAACTGACATTTATAAATTCGCAACGTAATATTTTGAACCTTTGAAAAAATCGCAAAAATACAGGAACAAAGTTGAGAGTTAAACACATTTTTTTTTTTTAAACACGAAAGTTGTTCATTATGAGTAATATTTGGTTACGTAGCCCGTGGCATATTATTTTAGTGTGAATTATTTCGGTCACGTAAGTCGTCAGGTTTTAACTACAGTACTTGCATGGCAGTATAACATGCAAATTTCGACTCTGGAAAACCGTTATGAGAAAATTATGCGAGTCAAAATTGTTTCGTAACAGGAAACTGTAGTCACAAGTACCGTATACAAAACTAATACTATTTCGTAAAAATATAAAATTTTGATATTTAACTCACGTGAACAGCCTTAATCACCTGTGCAAGATAGTCCCTTCCCCCTCGACGCTTACCGTGAACCCCTCGTGAGGTGATGGATGTCGATATGAGCCGCCGCGGACGCAAACACGACGCTGTACAAGGAGTGCGGCCATCTTACTTCCTATCTCATGTTATCTTTATATCTTCATATGCATATGACAAACAAAACGACGACACAGGCCGTCACTTACGGTTCATGGCCCCCGAGTCTAAATATTGGAAGGGAAATATTTTAATAATTCCTCCCCCTCCACCAACCTTTCTCGATGCTTGTAAAAATAAATATTCGTTATTTATTCGAACCCTTGATCCACAAATTAAATTAAGGGCTGAGGGGGATCGTATCATCGTAGCTTACAGCGACAGTAAAAATTTTCACAGTTGAATTCAAGGCTCTATGAAGCTATGAATACGGTTTCTATTTGTAAACATCCAAACGAAGACGTTCATAGAAAATGAATGTCGGAATTGGTTCACTTTTTGTGCGTGTTTTATTCAAAGTAGTTTACTTACAAATACTTACATCACACTCTTAAAAACTGAACAGATCTTAAGGCCAACTATATCACTGTCTCAATTAATACGGAACGACTAAAATGGTTAAGTCGGTCCTTATGCGTTTCTATCGGCTGATTTCGAGACAAGTAACGTATTAGTTTTACCAAATACCCTAGAGACAATACCGGACAGCTCTATGCAGATACTAAGAACAAGCTTGTGAAAAATAACCTAGCGGTATGAGGTGAAACTAACACATATTTTGATATTATTTTTGTATAATTAATGTCTTTTGTTATTGTAACATACTTTAATTAATGTATACGTATTGATCGGACTGCTACTTTTTTATTTTCTCCATGCAACGAATATATGTTCTCCATAGAGAAATTTTTCCCAGAATTTTTATGTTAGCTGCGTACATCTGAAATCAATTAAACGTAGAGTGCTGTTCTCTAGTGGTTTGACGTGACAACACAATCAGAATTCTCGCCAAAGCGCTCAAGCTGTCCGGTATTGGTATATAGTTTTTTTTACTAAGTTTAATTCAACTACAGGTTAGAAAGAAAATACGTTTTCTTATAGGAGAACTTGGCACAGGGAAAATTTCTGCCACTTGTTTCGCTTTAATCGCTAAGAGACCAGAAAAATACGAAACCGTAGTAATATTAAATTCAAATAAACTTGGAAATTATGTTACTCATTTAATTTAATTTTAAAGTGAAAAGAAACCAATTTCGCGTTTTAAATTATCAACTTAATGTAACTTAAAATTCAGAAGAGCTCTGTGATTGGTCAGTTTAGTGCACTAGCGAGACCAGCGCTCAAGTGGCAGAAATTTTCCCTGTGCCAAACCTATAACATTGATCTTTCTAACCTGTAGTAGAATTAACCTTAGTTTTACTAACTGAGTAATGCAATGAAGATCTCTTTGGTCACAACTGCTTGACTACACAAACGTTTTTGCGTGTTATAGTTATCAATGGCGCCGTGGCGGCTTAAAATATGAAATTCCGGCTAGTGAATCGTTATCTTTTAGAACTCAGGTTACAAACCTTTACTAAATTTATAATTTTATACCCTTAAGGTTGCTGTCAGTGCGTATGTATACAGAGGATGTTAATGTGAAATTGTTCCATGTTTTGAGAGGATTTATTTGCACCAGAAGACCAGAACCCATACATAAACAGGCATGCAACAATCAAAAAGCACAGCATGAGCGTTTCAACAATGCCTGCCAGCACATATGTGACCAACCTGAAGTGTTTATACAAAAGTGTGTTATTCCCAGCGATGAAAGATACAATAAAGCATTACTATGAATTGACGTCATAGAGAGCACATCGTGTGATAACTAGAGATACACTGTAAAAATAGTTTGTAAATTTGCTACATATGCGTATAGGAGAGCAAAGAAAGTAGGTATGGTAGAATTGTTTCCCAGACATCCGTGGTAGCATTTCTAAACTTATTTTATAAAACAGTCAAATGCATACCGAAGTTACCAGACTTGTATTGTAACAAGTGTAAAAGTTTGCATATTTACAAGGCGGAAGTATAGTAACTGGCCCATACTGCGTTTAGGTTAATTACTTCCTAAACATTTTAGGAATTTTTTTTACAGTGTAATGGTTTATCGCGGTAATTTTTTTTTCTCTCCTGGTTGTTTGCGCGTTCAGCGTATGAAAGTATTACTAGTTTTTGCTTGTACGTAGAGCTGTTTCCCTATTTGATTTAGCCAATAAGAATCCCGTTAATGTAATATGTGATGCCTATTATTGGTCTGTAGACAGATAAAAATGTTTGATTGACTCAACCGTATATATATGTTCGTATACAGCGAAACAGCCGTGTAAACATTGAATCAACTAAATACATGGTTACCTGCCCGATTTCGTTATTTCAACAGGAGGCTTTAGTCCCGTTAAATATGAATTTTGTTAGACCAACAAACCGATTTGTTACGGTTTTCACAGATTATTCAGCCAAAAAAAAATTTGTTCGATAATACAAATTTTTGTTTCGCCATATACAAACTTACGTGTGGTTAGTTGTAACAAACATTTTTCTCTGTGTGGTGTCAGACGTGGATCACCCGGTCATATATGTCACAAGAAACTACAGTGTTTTCAAGGGTATGTTGGCACAAATCTGTTCCATCATCTCTATTGATAACGCACTTACGGTATGCGGGTTTTATAGTTCATGTTTATAATACGCATTTGTCTTAATTACATCACCTTTCAATGTTCAGCATTAATCACTCCCGTAACCTTTAACATTTGCTGTATGGGCACGAGTTTTACCTACTGACACACTATAGAGCGTGTTCAAAAATTAATTGCTCAAAGTAATATGGATGATGAAGGAGACAAAAACAAGTACATCCCCCCTCCAAAAAAATACTCATTGGTCGGAAACAAATAGTTTAAGAGTAATGAGTATTCAGGGGTATCGGATGTGATTCAGAAGACGACGGTAATTGTTTACGGTACACTATTTATTGAGCAATGCTACAGTAAACGTTCAAAATGAGCACCATTTAACTTCAACGCAGAGCCGGTATCGACGTAGCATGGAGTCTCGTGTTGGCTGGAAGATGTACAACCCACGCATACAGTATTCCAGCGAACACTGGACATCCTGCTACATCGATACCTACTCTGCACGTAGGTTAATGCGGCTAATTTTTAACCGTCGTTATCTTCTGAATCACACCCGATACCCCTGGATATTCATTACTCGTAAACTATTTGTTTTCCGACACATGGTCATGTGGCAAAAATTGTTTGTACTTGTCTCCTTAAACTTCCCTATCAATTTGGGCATTGAGTTTTTGAACATCGTGTAGTACAGATGGGCATTGCGTGACATAATGGGATTTTCTTATGTCGTTAAGCATGATGCTACGTGTGTTAAATAAATGCCAACTGAAGAGAGTGCGATTTTTCATAGTTTAATGCATAGATTTGGTTTAAAATGTATAACTGCTAAGCCTGTAAGGGAAGGAACTATACTAATTTTAAGAAGTTGCGATGTATGCCTCAACCACATTATTTGCAATTTGAATATATTCCTGAAAAATGTATTAATATTGCGTGTAAAAGTCTGCTGTTACTGAAGTTCTCTGTTCTCAAACTCCTATTATTCGTAGGTTACTGATAAATAAACTGTAATGTGTACTCGAAATAAGGTCTTTTAGAATTGAACGATATATTTTGTTATTTGTTATGTTAGTTGGTTAGGTTGTTCACGATTAAAGTGAGCACTTTTGAAGATCATGTCTAGAATAATAATTAGAAAATATTATTTATTATGGCCTAAGATGTTAACTTTAACGTGTAATTTATACAGTTTTATTGATAGTTACACAATTTTTACACTGAAAAAAGAGTATAGTTGCAGGTACCATACTTCTGTTAAGGGCATGGGCCCAAGTTTCTTCGCATTTAACGACAATTATTTTTTAAAACATAAATGGGAACCGATATCGTAAAATCGCGTCGTAACTTTGTTATGGCTCATTTAAACTGCATACTCTAATTTTGTCGAGTCAGAAGACTGGGAAATAGTTGCTAATTAGTTAATTAACGAAATTTCCTTTTAATTGCTAAATTAGCTCTACTCATCATACAGTTTGTCTAGAAAAATTACATTTCATAGTAAAACCAATTTGCAAAAAAGTTACGAAACTATTTTACGATATCGATTCTCGTATGCATTAAAAAAAATAATTCTCTCAAAAGCCGAGAAACTCGGGCCCAAGCCCTTAATATAGGGACAACAAAAGAGTTTGGTTGTCGGTACTATGTGAACAGTTCCTTCAACAATCTGTTCTGTAGAAGAAACAAAGAGCACCAGATGGTAACTTCTACAGAACAGATTGTTGAAGGAATTGTCCAGAATTGTACCAACAGCCAAACTGTTTTGTTGTCCCTATTGTAACACTTGTATGGTACTTACAACTAAACCGTTTTTTCAGTGTACAATTAAAAAGTGACCAAAATTTTAAATAATATAAAAAGGAAAGAAACTAAGGTTTGAAAAGTACTCACTGTATCCCGAACTGCCTATACCACTGGTTATATGCATGTAAAGGATCACTTTTAAAGTGTGTATTGTATAATAATTAGATGTATACAAGTTTGTTTTTGTTTAATTGTTGAGTTAATAAATCAAAAAATAGAATGAAGTATATTCATTAACTACCTTTTAATCTTAAAGTGGCAGCGTAGCACAAATAATTCCGACTACATGTTTCAGAATACTGCAACTCTCGCCTGTACTGCGGCGAAGATATAAACTGCCACTCTGGAACTGAGCATGACTACAGCCTGGCCCAGAGCTGACAGGTGCGAGATGTCTTCGCGGAATTCTTCTCCGACGTCACCGAACTAAACCATTCCAGGTGGCCGTAAAAGTCTGACCAGCCCGTCCAAGTGTCAGAGGTTCAAACCACTTCTCATAACCTCAACTGTCAACACACAAATTCGCATTATGTCGTTATGACTTATACCAAATACCAGGCCTTACAAAAAGAGAAGTCGTTTAATTTTAAAGAAAGCAATGTGGGTCTCTAAATTATCAAAATCATGTTACTTTATATTTACGAAAGCTATGAGAATATTCAATTTACAATCCTTACCGAAACCAAACCAACAATCGGTAGAAATTGTCCCTCTGCCAAACTTTTAACGTAGATATTTCTACACTTCAGTAAGTAGAATTAACTATACAACAAAGAACTCTGAGAGTTTGGTTAATGACGCTGTTGGAATTTCCGGTGTTCTAAAGCAGTTCGCTCCAAGCGAGAGTGAGGAGGGGTGATATTTTAGTTTTTTCATGTTGGCGAAACTGTTGGGTGCAATTTACAACGCGGCGCGAGGTCAGTTTATTACTTCCGCGCCTGCGCACTGCCCCGGGACGTAGAACAATAAAATTTGCACCTTCCGAAGGGAACAACAGTTAACAAGTTTTTTTTTACAAAGGAAAGTCTTCTTTATTTTTAAGTTGAGAAACGTTAACGGCACTGCAAATCACTACAGACGTGGCCGAAATTTTTATGTGTACGTTTTTACTCCAGCTTTGCAAATGATCGTAACAGAAAACGCATTCAATTGATTACTCGTTTATGTTTTTACAGATTTCCACCCACTACATTCAAAATTTAAATTACAACACTCTAGAAATCAACCGTTGTGCTTAAGAATCTAATTCAACAATATAAACTCTATTCAGTAAAAATTTGTTTTAAATCACAACATGGTTATCTAAAACGGATTCGTGTTATATTAAGCGCATGTATCACAGAAAAAAGTGTGGTTCAATGAATAATTGCCAATTTGTTATTTTAAAAATATTTACAAGCTTAAAACTGAAGCGAAAAAAAAATAACTTCCATTCCTGCGTAACGTTATTTTGACACAGTAGCATCCGTAGACTATGAGAAAGAATCTGCGCCATAAGAAATCAGTTATTCTAATGACGAACGTTCATCTTGTTCATCTGTTGTATTTTATCTGCAGGAAATAAATGACAATATTTATTAGCCGGCGTGTATGCATACCACACTATGCAGTCTGACGTGGGGGTATCTTTAACTTGAAAATTCCTGGCTTAGTTACTTCTTGATGCACAACAAGGGAATACCTGGCAGTAAGTTTTAACTCAAAATTATAAAAATGTATACAGTGGTCATGCTCAATTTTGTGTGTCGAATAGCAGACCTACTAGAATTCGTGGCTAAAAAAATTTCGGCAGCGTAGGTTTATTTGCAATATAAGTCCGTGTCATATTATGTATAACATCACATTGTATATTGGCACATGTACAAAACTGGTATTTATTAACTATAACCACATGTATAGACGGAATTTTATTGTAATGCTGAAATATACATGAGCTGTTTATTTTAAATCTTTCACCACTTTTAATACAACACTTCTACCGAATGGTAGAAGAACATAACAACAAAGTGGTGAAAAATTCTTTATCAGCAATGTGATAAAATAATAACCTTACTTGTGATGTATGAGGCATTTTTAATTGTAAGTAAATATTAAACACATATTTAAATAAGTGTGCTTAAAATAAATGTATAGATACGAAAATAAAAATCACTACAGATATCGAGTCTGTAAAATAATGTTAAAACACACGAAAATGGTTAATAGGTGGCTACACGTGTTGAAGAGAGTTGCAGGAAGGGTGTTTCATGGCATCCACAGCGGATAGGTAGAGATTAATAAGTTAGGTCAGTTTGTTACCTCTATGGAGAGGGGCGGGGGTTGTTAAGGGCATGGGCCCGAGTTCCTTCGCATTTAATGTCAATTATTTATTAAAACATAAATGGGAGCCGATATCGTAAAATCGCTTCGTAACTTTGTTACGACGTACTTAAACTGCATACTCTAATTTTGTAGAGTCAGAAGACTGCAAAATAGTTGCTAATTAGGTAATAAACGAAATTTCCTTTTAATTGGTAAATTAGCTATACTCAACATACAGTTTGTCTCGAAAAATTACATTGCATAGTAAAATCAATTAGCAAAAAAGTTACGAAGCAATTTTACGATATTGACTCTCGTATGGGTTTTAAAAAATAATTCTCTCGGAAGCCGAGGAACTCGGGCCCAAGCCCTTAAGCGCCAAAGCAGAGAGTTTTCACAAATTTCGACAAAAAAAATTCCCGTTCATTATCGAAAACAATGCGTGGCAATCCGTAAATGAATTTATTGTACACCTTCTCACATTATTTTATAGAAGCAGATTTTCTTGAGTTTGCAGCACTGACGGAAGTCTTATGGCGATTATGGTTTAATTGTTTTCAGAGGTGTCATAAATGTTGAATAATGGCATACAAAGACAACTCATTGTCCTAGTAATTCAAGGACTTACAAATATCGTACTGCATTACTTTGTAAGCAAGAGAACTGCCAACTTTTTCCGCGGTAAAAGACCCTGTCACCATTCATGGTATTTTCGTAGCTTAAAAAAAAAAAAAAAAAAAACCTATGCGGTGCGTTTTTTTTTTTTTTTACATTTATTTTAGTTGGTTTAACATCTCGTCGACAGTGAGAACCAGACCTGGTAAGAAATTGGCTATATTACAACATTTATTATAACACGAAAACATGGAAAACTGAAATAAGGAAGTTCGGTGCTGTTAATGACTCCGGTGTTTCCGAACACTCTACCGTTGAGCAATCTCGCTCCATTCGTTACATGTCAACTCTGTTTCGTTTAACAGCAAGAGTACAATTTGAAAGCTTCTTATGGGCAATAACTGTTAATATTTTGTAATATCTGTCACAATGCAAGAAAAATTTACTGTACAAATGGTGAATTGGAAGCTTAACGTTCATTTTACGACTAAAAATTTATTCCATTGTGACCAATACTACAAAATAAATATTATTAGTTACTGCCCACATGTAGCTGTCAAATTTTACTTATGCTATGCAAAACACAGTATACAAATTTAAACACGATAACTGGACAGTTGGATACTTGAAGGAAACAACAGTTTTAGAAAATACGTACCTACAAAAATTTCAGTTCACAAAAACGGGTTAAGAATCTTGCAGAACGAGAGATGGTTCGGAGGAGTGCAAAAGTTCCACTAACTCACTCCGAGGATTTTACGACTCGTTAAGAAACTGTCGGGCGCGTTAAAAGCAACGACGCTTCGAAAGGGCTGGGTCGGTATATTTTTGTAAAACTGCCCGAGGCAGCTTGGAACAGCATAGCGAACCAATAGCGCCTCCCCTGGGTACACTGTAAAAAATATTTCTACGCTACACACCCACATTTTTTATAAACCAGTTGCCAAAGTGTTACTGGTAATAATACTGGTAAATTATTGAATATTTACTTTATTTGAAACTGTAAGATAACTGTTATACTACAGGTTAAATATTGTATACGGTTGAAACACATATTCATTTAACACAGATGTCTTCTAAATAACTCGGTTAAAATATTCATTGTAACCGTACCGATCGAATGCTGCACTTTTATAATGCACGTTTATTTAAAACAAAATACACGTTCTTTTGGAATGAATTTGTCTCTCATTAAGGTGAAATATTGTATGTTCTCAGCGAATTTTTTTAAACTGTAATACGATATTCTGGAATTTTTATTAATAAGCTCTGTATATTGAAAAATATACATAAAATGCAATTAAATTCCTGTATTCTTTGTTCTGTGCTAGTGTGTATGCCCTACTTGTATGTACACATTCTTTGTAACATGTTGAACATTTATCCTTTGTAATTTGTGCTATCAAATGAACTATCTTGGAAACTTTCCGAAGAGATGAGTCGAAAAAGAATAATTATTTTCGCAGTATACTTACGGCGGCGCAGGCATTACAAAAACCTCGTTAAACCCCGCACTTTCACCCGAACGTCAAGACCAAAACGAAGCTTACGTAAAGTTTACGCGCGTAATAATTCCTAACTTCCGCAGTTCTCTACTCGACTTTCACTAAACAAACGCTACTCAGCGGATTGCAGTTAACGTTTTAGATGTCTGGCAGAAAATATGGCCTTAGAGATTACAGTCTTCAAGATTCTTTCTCGGCCGTTTCGAAAGTAGTTTCGGTTTATATTTCAGTTCCTGTGAATTATTAAGATATAAATAAGCGCTTCCCACAACGTTTCTCGAGATGAGCCAACGAGAATCAGTAGACAATTAGTTACCAGTCCAATTACTAAATATGAAAAATTATGACAAAATATACCAGGGGACCTATGCTCCAGTTTTCAGTCGCATGTGAGTTGGAAGCCGAGTGGTCTTTTTCAGGACACGGAGATTGTTTTATCGTCATGTTTCTCAGTATTTTACGTTACGAGCGAAAATAAGTTTCTCCATGTCGTAAAAAAAACACCACTCGGTTTCCAAATTGCATGCGACTGAAAACTTGAGCATAAGTTCCCTGGACTACGATGACAACAGAAATGACAAGAGATATATGTATGTGAACACATATACGGCAGAACAAGGAAATCACACACGATAAATATCAGTCTTCCTTCCAAAAATCTTTTATTTGCATATAATTTTGTTGTGTATTATAGTGGCATTCTTTTTTATACAACACCTTTATATAAGTCGCGCAGCCCAGGAAATGCTTTGAGAGAGTGGCGAAGTGGACGTGAAATTGTATCTACTGCACAACTACACGCCCCACATTTCACCTCCCAGTCAGTAAGAGGGGAAATGCCGGAGCTCTGAGTTTGCCATTAGCAGCTACAAACAATCAGCGCACACCTCCGCTGGTTAGGGGCAGGAGGAGGGGGAAACTTCTCCTCTGCGCGTCACCAGGACCTTTCGTAGCTCGCGTGACCTGTACCGTCCTGGAATTAATGTATGTTATTACTGTACCATTTATTAATTTTTTATTGTTTACATGTCGTCTATCTTGGTACGACTGTATCACTTCCAGAAATTGTATCTTGACAACAAGGATGTCAGCAAGGGGAAGCAATAGAGCACCCCCATCCCAAACACGGTATTTGTTTTATTTTTTTCATTTTCGGAGGTGTTAAAAGCTTCTAGAAATGAGGCTATACCTATTAACATCAAACAAGTTTTCCATCACGTTTCCTTGTTACTTTAAGAGTCCGTGCGACTTATTGTGATGAATGTTTCTCAATTCCTTCCTGATAAAAATTTGGCAAGATTTAATTCAAAATACTTCAATTGGGTCAAAGTTTATTACTTTCAAGTTTAATTATTTACATTGTATTAGAAAAGTAAATCATAACTATGAAATAATTAAGCTAGTAAGATAAAAATTCTCTCATACCAAATAATAAACTCTAAATAAATCCCAGCACCGATTACATCCAATAATACGCACCTAACAATAAAATATAATTTTTCTATAAAGAAACATTGCCGGTTATTCGTCACATTCCTAAACGAAAATTAATATTATTTACAAAAGACGTGATGCAGCCTCTTAAGTGTAAATACGGAAAAACTGTGTATTGTTAAAATACAGTTAAATATATAGGATATTTTACTATGAATCCCTTTGGTCTAAATCACGGTTACGCCCATGGTCGACAACAGCTAATGCAGGAATTCTTGCCTTATGTTTAATGATGTGATATTTCTGCAACTCGGCGAAATTTTTTCGCAATGGTGTATGTCAACACAAACGGTTTAGTTCCTAATGCTAACCCATTGCAGGAAGCGTTTAAAGGTCACTATAGTATCTTTGAGGCAGTTTTTTTAAAATACCCAGCAAAATATGGACAAATGCGCATTTTTATTATACTCTGTTTCATATAAGTATGGTAAAATTTTACAACTGCTTATTGGCAATAATTTTTTTTGTATTTTGTGCTTTGTGGCAATGCAAGACATTTTTAGTTTTAAAAGAAGCCGGATGCATCTATTTCACCATTTATACTTCATTGTTTGTCTTGTAAAGTACCACAAATAAAAAAAATTTTTCCTATAAGTAGCTGTCAAAATTTTTCAAACTTATATGAAACGGAGTATATCAACAAAACACTAAAAAATATCGTATCTTATATTTTTTCGTACATTTTGTATTCCTTTAGAAATATTTTGCTCTAATCAATGCAGGAAAAAGTTTTTGTCCGAAAGCGATATAACTAAAAATGACTGACGACAGACAGATATAATTTCCTTACTGACACCGTGGTTCTCAGCCAGGTAGCGCCCTTAGGGGTGTTCAAGTGCGATAAAGTCATAATTTTATGTTTGTATGAAAAAGTGTTAGTTTTGCAGTTTCATCTTACGAAACAATTTTAACTGGCGTGGTTATCTCATAACGGTGCGTCAAAGAAAAAAATTTGCATTTTCTGCTGCAATGCAAATAGTGAAAACCAATTGACATACGCGTGTGAAATAATTCATAGTGAAATCATTCACAGTGAAATAATATACTATGGGCTTCGTAATAAAAGTAAAAATATATATATATATTTCCCGCGAACTGTTTATGTTTTTTAAAAAATTGATGAATTTGCAACTTTTTTTCTAAACTTTTGCGATTTGTTTTTTTAATCCAAAATATTGTGTTGTTGGTTTTTAAAGGTTTTATTGCATAGTTCATGCGGTGTATGTTAACAGTGAATTATATTATTTAAGTAGGTCAGTTGGTTTACACTATTTGCCTGCAGTGTAACAAGAAAATTTTTAATTTGTCACTCCGTTATGAGAAAGCAAAAATTGTTTCGTAAGAGTAAAATGTACTCACAAGTATCGTCTACAAAACTTTCAATATGACATAAAAATATAAAATTATGATTTTATCACATTTGAACATCCTTAAAGACGTTATACCCTTAAAATTATTATTAGTATCATTATAATTATTATTTTAATATTTGTGCCAAACATTCTTCAACTTTTAACACATCAAAATGTTTTATGTAGACATATACTCCCGTATTAAATGTGGTATCACAAGTTTCTTAAGAGCATTTCTGGTAATCCGATAAAAACTCTTCAAAATGCAGGTAAGACTTGTAATAATAATAACTAATACTAAGAAAACAGATTCAGTTAAACCTCAAATTATTTAAATTGAAAATATTCACTGTCCTAGGAGTATACGTTTATTGCACTGTGCTCGATTAAACTTGTTCTGTATTCATTGCCAATGATTATTTTAATTCATAAATAGTGTATCGTTACATTTTAATTGGGTTGTATTATAATGTATGTATTAGTTATTGTATTTGTTCTGTGTTTGTATTGTATAGTAACAATGTAAATACATTTTCTACAGTGGAATGTATGTTTTTTTAAATCGCTAGTCCGTTGTTCAACTAACTTATGTGTGGTTTATTATAAAATTTTTCATTTAAATTTTTTATACAGTTTGTCTTTTATTTTTTAATAAACTTGACAATTCCGAACAAACATGTCGTTTAAAAAAATTAATGCTGTAATAATAAAAAAGTGATATGACATGAAATTTTCTCAAATAAAAAATGTTTGCCCCATAATTTTTGCACAATCACTAAAAGAAACAAAGTCACAAAATGATCATTGCGGTGTAGCTAAAACAAAAAGGAAAGTAATTCGCTGATAAATTCAAAATTTGAGGAACTTAAAGTCAGTGTATTAATGCATTTTATGACGTGTTTGACCAAAGTTAGTTTAGAATATTTCAATAACAGACACAACTAAAATTTATAAAAAAAATTATTTATTTTTATAAATTAAAGAAAAACAGTAACATTTTTGTGATTACAATGGTGTCACTGAGTAGTTCATGGCATTTAGTGTTAATATGAATTATCTTGTTTCTGTAAGATAATTACTATTCCTTTATATTTGGCTACATTATAACGACAATTTTGTGACTTTGATGTGTTATTATACAAAAACTATGGGGGCATAATTATGTTTTATTTGGGGGAGTGATGTGTTATCCTAAGTGTAAAAGTTGAACAGTGTTTAATACAGATAATAAAAGAACGAATTTTTACTGGACCATCGTCCTTAAACCCGATGATTTTGGATGCGGCCAAACGACCACCCGTTTATCAGCCCCAACATTTAACTGCAAATACATGTTTCTCTATTTTCTACTACTTTCTTTTCAAACACTTGCATGAACTAGAAACTGCCTCATTTATAATATCGAGACATGGAATGATTGTTTCTGAGTCTGAGAGCGGCCTAGCTGTTGGTTGTGAACTCCTTTTTTTTTTCTTTTTTTTTTTTTTAACTTCTGGATTGTACAGCAGGAAAAAAAATTCATGTTTCAGTTAACTACTTTATGTCAAATTAATTTTGCAACTTAATTTTTTTTACGTGAAAAAACACTGTCGTTTATTGACAACACGGAGAAGATTCTGTAGTAACGAACTTGATTCTGATTAGCTACTGCACGCCGTAGAATATTTCCTATTTGGTTTTTCCTTGTTCTGGTGTTCTCATCAGCAGCTGCTGATTAGTAGGGAACCCTGTTTTTTGCGGAAAGAATTTTGCCACACTTTGTTTCAGTGACTTATGTGCAGTAGTACTTCGTGGTTATTGGCAGCGTGTTTTTGTGAAGTGATGTCTCTCGTTTGACTTTGCCAATCACAATAACGTTACTACAACTTCACAAGTCTGTGATTTGCCAGTAAAACCCCAAGACACGTCACAGCTAAGACGTCCAATAAGTAGAGACGGGAAAAATTCGCGGGTTCACAGACCTCTAGACTAGCCTTCAAGAATACATGTGAACTCGAGCAGACAGCAGCTGATCGTTGGCTGCTCACTAACCCAGTTAAATGGGCCCGTATTTAGTTACATTTTTATTACTGGCTTCGACTTCAAGGTGGTGTTAAATGTGTCAACGGCCAATTGCGAAAGTGGAACGAACTTACAGTTGCTGAAATTCTGGCTTGTGACTGAAAGAAAACGCGAATTTTTCAGGTCTCTACCAATAAGTTATTATGACGCAGAGCTGCATATGTGCACGTAAGGCATTGAAACAAAGTGGGGCGAAATTCTTTTTGCGAAAATTAGGGATTCCTACTTATTAGCAATGGTTTAGCACTGATTTAATAGGTTGGAACTATTGGTGGGAATCGGCAACTTTTCACTTATTTCGCTTTAAGTACAGGAGTTCAAAATTGAACTTCTTATCGACTCAACAGGCGATATTTTCATGTATCTGCTTATAACTTTAAAAACTCAATTCAGTCCTACAGAAAATTTTATTAACAAAGGTTTTCAAATTTCGAGTAGCTAACCAAAAAATATGAACTAATGACATACACATTAAAGAAAACTTAAAATGCTACAAGAACTGCGATATTATTTTTCTGTCTTTGTTTTCCTATGCTGCATTTCAATAGTCCAAGATTCACCGAAGGTTATTATAGCTTACTAATTGATTTCGGATGAAAATACCGCTGACGAGTTTCAAGACTTACTAGTGACCAAATAACGCAGTGTAATTGGTAACCCCTGCTGATTGCCTCCCGAATATAGACTTGCTTTTCCTCTCTCTTTTGTTTTTTACTTCGCAGGCAGCAGGCACACCCATCATAGGCAATTCGCCAGTTGGTGCGGTATTAATTCATACGAATTGTGTAATTGTTTCGGCTGTCCAATTGCAAATGGCTTGATAAAAGCGTTTCATTAGCCTATTAATATCTTCTTTCATGAGCCTTTCTCGTATTTGCACACGAACAAACAGTCCCTCTTCGGTTTGAAACATGAAATGGAATGGAACCGTAACAGTTAGGCCGTCGGTTCGAACGTACTTCAGTTTATTACGGAGCAGAACACAAAAAAATCTTACTTTGGAATGTGTGCGTTATTTTATAACCTAAACTTTTTTTTTAATTTTGTATGCAGCCATACCAATTGGGACAGCACATAATTTCTACCATAGGCATTTGAAACGGTATCAAAATTAATGTGGAATAGGAATAGAAATATCTCAATAAATAAAACCATATCTAATGCTGTGAAAATGACAGATTCCAAGTAATTTTAACGTACTACTAAAATGTGTGTAGTGCCTAAATGTCACAGTTTAGAGGACGTGGGACGTGCTTAAAAGGTAATTCGAAATCTCAATATTTTGGATATTACGAAAAGAAAAAAATCTTTGATAACAATTTTATTCAGCTTTGAGAAAAATTAATTCTCAGAGGCACGTTTATTTTCTTCTTCTTCTTCTTCTTCTTCTTCTTCTTATTATTATTATTATTATTATTATTATTATTATTATTATTATTAATTTTAGCGTAATTGCTTGTGTGGAATCATGTTCACATAATTTCGGTGTCATAAACTGTACATCAGAAATGAATCAAGAAGGCAGAATGTTCGCTCATAGAGTTAACAAAAACTACTTATATGAGTAGCCATCTTGGTTTTTGTATATTAGCTTTGAAAATCATTCCACATTAACTGAATACGTTAGTGGTTCTTTCTGTAGACCAATTTGATAAAAATATAGGCCTACATGGTAAAAAAAATTGATTCTAAATTTACATCTAAGTACTTGAGTGTTAAGAAGGAAGATGTGGTAAAAATTTGCCCTTACATGAGTGGTTGCGTTTCTATACATTTTAAAGAAACAGTCAAGTGTAGCAACAATTCTCAACAGTTGCTCTATTTGCAAGCTTGTATTTAGGAAGATATTTTACGGTGTATTTATGAAAGTAAAATGTGTTATTGATAAGTCAAATGGTTAACTAAGATAATGAAAATTTTCAACTTGAAGCCGTCAAATAAACACTTGAGTGAAGTGGTAAAGTATAATGTGTTATTGATAAGACACATGATAAACTTAGGTAATGAAAATATTTCAACTTGAAGCCGCCAACTAATAACTCGAGTGAAGTTTAAATAGGTCAATAAGTCACGAGAGCAGCTTCTGGATCAACTCATTGTTAAGGGTGCCGCCTACCACGCACTTAAAATGCATTGCAGTGTGTTGGTAAGTACATTTATTTTAAATAAACTATTCCACATATGCCCATTATGTCAGTTTACGAAAACAAAATACACATTAAACGATGACGGAAAATTTATTTGTAACGCATCACGTAATTAGAAAAATAATTTCGGTCCTAAAAATGGCTGAAACAAGATTTTTCAAATTGTTGCATGTGAAAACTTCTCATGGGATTCGTTTGAAACAACTCTAGAAACATGCAATGGACTTTTATTAAAAATTTTCCACCAACAAAAAATCGGGTTTTAACTGAAATTATCAATCAGACGAATAGTCTACTATACCACTGCACTACGGTTTCATTGTCTTGCGGTAGAGGCGATACCGCACCGGATGAATCGGTCATCAACGCCTTGTCGCCTTGCCTCACTCATACAAACACGTGACCAATAGGTGGGCGCCTTAACCTTGCTACTAGTTGACAAACCACGCCAAATGTAAACAGTAGATATGTTCGAGATAGTAGAACTGAAATGCAAGCACATCCGTTACGTTTACCTCTATGTCAGATTATATTATATACGCCCTGAAGAACACGCGAGAAAATAATAACCGACCCAAATAGCAAACTTCAACTGGCCCACTTGTTTAAATCTGATCGTGGTAAGCAGCCCACAGGCAGTAAACATTCGGAATGCACCCGTGCCCACATGTGGCATACATGATGCATAATGAAATCACTCACACATTAACCACAAGTCCATCATAATCATTCATATTATACTCAGATGCTTGTGGGTTACTTTGCTAAGTCTGCTTGTGAACCGTAAACTTAAATGTGTCAGCCTATTTAAACTAAGTTGCCCACATGAAAATTATTTCAGAATAACTACAAACATATTTACTGAAATAGCCTGATTAACATCCATTCCAGCAAAAATAGACGATCATTAGAGACACTGGAAAATCGCGGGAAAAGAAGACTATTTGCTAGGTTCCAACATGCTGTATATAACACTGAATGTTTTGTATCTATATTGGCTATTGTTTACTTGAAGCATTGTTTCTCTTTACAACAGGCCCAGTTATAACTGTACAGCTTGAACACGCAGCGTGAGTGATTCGACACAAAACTGTTCACACGTGTCACGGTTAAAATACTACAGTTTATTGGAGACTATGCTAAACATTTTCGCGATTTTCCAGTGTCTCTAGCGATCACATTAGCGAACGTTTGCAGCTTCTGCCTACAGTTGGCCAACTGAAAAATGATTGTATTGGCTGCTAGAGGAGTCTATAGAAACTATGCTCTGATACTAGCTTCTCACTGGAACCGCAGAGAATAAAATTTATACGAGCTGGAGAATAAAAATGGTGGTGGAGTCCAGATTGCACGACACTGAAATTTAGAAATTTTCCTTGTACTGTTTATAGCAAGCATTGGTATAAAGAGTGTACACCAGAACTCGGAATGATTAATATTTATTGATTACCAGTTGTAAGGAATACTGGTTTATCGCGGGAAATGTTGACTGTTTCCTAAGATTCAATGAGATCGGAGGTGTTAACAAAAACATTTTTGGCCCACTTTGTTTCAGTAACTTACTTGCATGTCTACAGTTTTATTTAATGGTCGTTGGCTATATTTAGTTGTGCAGTGACGTCATTCTTTTGAATGTACCAGTCAGGAAAATGTCAACTTCGACATCATATGCATGAGTAGGGTCATAGCCGTCTTTAGTAGAAGGCCGCGGTCTTAGATCTGGCAAAACTGTCAGGAAGGGTCATTTTAACACTTCTTTTAGCTCTCCAAAGACAATGACGCTAACTGATTCGTTATTGTGCCATACATAACGGCGAATCATGGGAATCCATTGCCGTTAGCGAGACCAAAGAAGTGTTAATATTACCCTTCCTGACAGGGTTGCCAGATCTAAGCCCGCTGCCTTATACTAGATACGGCTATGGTAGGGTGGTACATGAAATTCACTGATTCGTTTCAGGATGAGTTGGAATTCAAACGCATGAGAATTTTTGTCATTTCCTGATTGGATCACAGATTACCATTTACGTCCTTGAAAACTCTCAGCTAATAACGGAATAAAACGTGGAACGAATTACGCTTTACTTGTTACAGGTTTGACAGCGAATTAACGGATAACACGAGCTGGAATATACATAGGACTGTTGAGTCTACCTGACAAGTCATTGAATCCACGAATTTCACGTACCACTATGTATGAGATTTGTGGTTAGAACTCGAAGACTCTGAGTTAACACATCCAATCACTGACCACGAAGCAGAGATGCAGTTGAGCGCGTGGGGCACTGAAACAAAGTGCTGTAAAAATATTTTCGCGAAAACTTCCTGTCTCTACCTACGAATACAGATGATGGTTAGAGATATGGCTTATCGCTATAGACAGGAAATTTCGCGAAAAGAATTTCGCAGCATTTTGTTTCAGTGCCTTACGTGCGCACCTGCATCTCTGCTTTGTGGTCAGTGATTGGATGCCGTGACACCCAGCTTCTGGAGGTTAAACCCGCAAATCACAGACGTGATGTGTCGCAGTTATCCGTGTACTGATTGGCCCAGTCAAATGAATAACGACTCTGCACAAAAACACTCTGTCAATAGCCATGAAGTTGAGGTGCAGGTGTTCACGTAAGACACTGAAACAAAGTGGGGCAAAACTCTTTTCATAAAAAATTCCTGCCCCTACTTATTGCGAAAATGTTTTGTGTTAACATACCCTTGAAAACGCAGTAGTTAATTGCAACACATATGACTGGGTGACGTGTGTCTGACACAACGTAGCTGTCTGCGGACCAATAAATAGCATAAAATAGTACAACAGCGGGATTCTTGTTGGCTCAGTCAAATAGGGCAACAGCTCCACGTACAAGCGAAAGTCAGTCATCTTCTGGTAAGCTGAACGTACGTTGAAACCCAGCAAACATATATGTTTTCCAGTGATAAATAATCATCTCTAATGAGTTAATCACGGGAACATGTTCCTGAATAATAAACGACACCATGTTTTTAACGTAGTTCCATATCCTGTGCCTGGTTTCAAAAGACTGTCGTGAGTGGCCGAGTGGGTTCATTCACGTTTGAAATAATTTGAAATCGTAATTATTCCTCAAACAAGTCCTTAACGCATTAATTACCAAGAGTCACGGTTATGTTTCCGTCACATAACAGATTCACTCTAGAACTGTTTACAGGCGACACTCCTTATTTAGTTGAAGCCCGGAGATCTATTTTCTTTAGGAACATAAGAACTTGTTTCAAAGTAATTACGTTCCACGGGCTTAATTGATGGCGCAAGAGAAAATGTTAACAAATCTAATTGCAACTTACGTGCCACTAAGTGCTTACGTTCAAGTTAACTAATTCGGGTAAAAGTTTTTATTTCTATCACTCTCGCATTTCAACTCAGACGAAATTGTCGGCTTCCAGTCCTGCGTCCACCAAAACGCTCGAGTGATGGCCCAAGACCACTGAGGTCACAGGTCCAACAAATAGGTGGGTTCGAGTCCAGCGTAATTACGAAACATCCCGTCAGCTACTTCCACGTCAACTGTGCAGTGGATTGGACCTAATGACGAGGGGAATAAGAGTTAATTATGAGAATTGGGAACGGTAGCTCAGGGTCCGCTACGCGTGTTTCCGACCACATACGCTGGTTGCTCATCAGCGTGACGTAACACGTTACCATGCGGGGTGACTACGTGACTCAACCTTCTGTTTGATGCTTTCTTTTGAGGGACTACAGATTTGAAGCTTGCCTCTAATTTACGAGAGAGACCACTTGAGAAAAGCTTAAAGGGCTACATTATTTGGTACTGTTTATATCCATCTGGTCTCCAGAAACACGGCCGTAATATATCGTCCTGGGCGTGGTCAATTTCGAACAGAATGAAAAACCTAAAAAATAAAAAAAAACTATTTAACTTGCTAAGTTATTATTCCTCTTTTCGAAATATTTTACAACACAAAACACTTACCAACAATTAACGATTATATAAATAAATATACTGGCACACAGTATTTCTGCACTAAACAAAGAGTTAATGAATTACTTTTCTTTCACAAAAATAGTCCTCAAATATATAAATCAATCTTCATTTATAATTTTGCATTCCAGAGCATTCTCGTCCTTAACGAACACGCAGCTGCACCGCCCTAATACTCTCCGACACTTCCGTCGCCACAAACTCCTATCACTGCCTTTACAGTTTCCTCTCGTTAGGTTTCTCTCGCTGCGTTCCTGCGCCGCCGTTGTCTTCTCCTTCACCTTCACTGGCTCCGCCACCGAAGTCGCTTCCCCGCTATATCACGCCTCACAAACAGGCTAAGCGCCAAAACAACCACTGCCCGCTCGACCACCCAGAACATTCTCAAAGCTCTTGAACTCGGTAATGTAACAAGCTGACGCCGACGTTTCCAATTGTTGGGCCAAGCATCGATGATGGCTATGAAACGTGTTCTTCAAGAACATTCTAATGGTAACGGCTTATGTGTGCTGCGCGGTGTCAGAGTGGCATAAAGAGGTAGTCATTCGAGCTGCCCCGTAGGGAAGGTGGAGGGGTGTGTTGCTGCGCATCGTGCAAGGGGGCGTCGAGCACTTAGTCGTTAAAATACTTGACTCTGTTTCGCACAACTTCAAGTAAGTGAGAGTGAGTGAGAGAATTTGGTCAGCGCTTAACATCGAGGTCTTTAGCGCTGGTGAAGGGTGACATGAGGTGAGTATGGAGCAGCGGTGGAATGAAAGGGTGGGGGAAACTGGAGATCCCCGATAAAACCTGCCGACCAACGGCATCGTCCGGCACGATTCCCACATGCAAAAATCCGAGGACCGACCCCGCAGGGAATCGAGCCCGGATCGCCTTGGTGGAAGGCGAATGGTTTGACCATTCGGCAACCGCGCCTTTCGCACAACTTCGATAAATATTGACAGTTTGAAGGGTGATTTACACTTACACGATGAAATGTCAGTTGCAATGCAAGGAAAATTCCACACATCGTAGAAGGAATTTCAAGATAATAATAAAAAATCAACATGTTGCCTTACGTTGAAGAGGGGCCGTTGATCGAGGGGTCAGACCTCCTGCCTCTCACCTAGGCGATCCATCTTCTACCCCGAATTTTTCGCATGTGGGAACTTGGCGAACGTTATCGTTACCGCCGGGTTTTCTCGAGGAACTCCCGCTTCTCCCGCCTCTCTTATTCCATCACCGTTCCACATTCATCTCACTCTTACCTCATTCGTTCTTCGGTCTGGACTGGCGATAGGCATGTTTCGCTAGTCGAGCAGCCGGCCCTACCTTCAACCCGGTTTTCTCGCATACGCAATGTGACCTCTCCCGAAGGCGGGAACACGCTTGGACTTTATATTTGCTTAAATTGAATCCATAAGACACAACAATAAATGCTCTCAGAACTGTCGAAATTTATTGACGTAGTGTAAAACTGAACATACGGTTGTTATCGTGAATGTGTCCGAAGACTACCGTAATACTCTGAAAGAAGGGTATCTAAAAAATAGTTTTAGAAGAAAGTTAAGCTGTTATCTTCTTAAGAAATTTATTTAGAAAGACGATTTTTGTATGCGTGAGGGGCACAAAACGATGTACCGTGCTGTTGATTGGCCAATGAAAGTCAGTATTTGCCTTGACGTGTAAGCCAATAAACTGACTAGCAATTGTTTTTTCTATTATTATGTTCCCAGTGAGATTTTAAGTGGTGAAAGTGAAGTGAAGGGCAAACACAACATCCATGGCTGAACCGGGATTTGAACCTATGACTTCTCGCACCGCAGGCCGGTGCACAACGATATTCCTTTGCATGTAAACAAATTGAAAATTAAGATAGTTACCGTCGTATTCAGAATATAAAAAAACATAGGAATTTCATGGTGTGTATGTTTTAAAATATTTCATCATAAAGCCCTTGTAAATATTTTCATCCGAGTAAGTAAGTAGTTGTTTGTTATTTCTATGTTTCCGTAACCAGCAAATTTTTGTTTTGGCATGTTGATAGGAAACACTATTTGAAAAAAATATTTTCATAAGTGGAAAATGTATTATGTTTTTTACTAGAGCTATAAAATTAAGCTTTTTTTACCACTTGAAAGTCCTTAAATCTCAATTCACACCCTCCGAAAAAAAAAAAAAAAAATACGTACGATCCTGGG
>PNEQ01026743.1:0-14798 GCA_003012365.1 Medauroidea extradentata | reverse complement strand
CCGAGGTCAGGTGGACACGTACGTCGGCAGCGTGACACGTGGTCGTGCGGGAGTCGAGCTCGCAACCTCCCCACATCCACCTCCTGTTGCTCATGCATGCGGCGCGCCGAATTTAAGGCTGCTCGCCAGCCTTGATCAGCCGGGCGCAGGCTACCGCAATTTTCATCACCATGATTTTATATTTCAGCTGTACCAGATATTTTTTCCCCTTATTTTGGATACAAGATGTGACTAATAAATTTGGCACTTATGAAATTTTTTTATCTCTCATAGTTTTCTCGAAATAGCTTCTTAAAGTCAAAATTTGCATGTTTCTGTTTTAAGGACTACACTAAATCCAACTGACATACCAAACTGAAAAATATTCACAGCAGATATTGTCGCAGGCTACACTGTCACGTCCATATAAACAAAGAATATTATTTTTTAATTTAAATAAAAATGCTGAAACTTAAAATAAAAATTTTAAAAATTCAATATTATTTTTAATACAAAAATACTTTATTTTGTGGTTAAACATAACTTAATTTGTAGCCTACAGCATCTTTATTCACTGTGAATTTTTTCAGTTTGTTAAGTGAGTTGGTTTTATTGTCGTCCTTAAAAACGGAAATACGCAAATTTTGGCTTTAATGAGCAAAAACTATACGAAATAATAAATTGTTATAAAAGGAACATTTGGTCACATTTTGTGTCTAAAACCGGTACAAATATCAAAATAAAAACACGGTGGTGAAAATTGCGTTAGCCGCGCTCTTAAGATACAGGATGTTCAGAAACAACCGCATAAAAAGCACACCATGCCAATCCTGGACTAAACTGGATACGAAAACGTTAGGGGTAAATGATTTATGGTGACATTTTACATGCACATATGAGCAACGTATTCACTGTAGTTAGTCCCCTCTTGCACTCCGCAGATATTCTACTTATCTTACTACTGCTGTTCTGACTTGCGTACCATGGGTGCAGGTTAAAATACCGAGCAGTATAAACATCATGAATCTATGTTTATATACTTGACGTAACTATGTAAAATAATACCTACAGTGCATGATTTTTTTGCGAAAAGACTTCTGCAACAGTCAGTTCCAATGTCTTATGGGCACATATGAAGCTCAGCTTCATGGTTACTGGCAGAATGTATAATTGCTAGGGCCCCGATTTTGTCGCTAAAAGATTTTTGCCCCACTTAGTTTCAGTGTCTCTCGTGCACATCGACAGCTTTGATTTATGGTTATTGGCAGCGTGTCTTTGTTCAGACACGTTTCCCATTTGACTGCACCAATCAGATTAAGATTATTGTGACTCCTTACGTCTGTAATTTGCCAAGGCAAGTGAGAGTAAAATTATCCAATTACGGGCGATGTAGCAGACCTGTAGACGTGCACATGACGCATCGAAACAAAATGTTGCAGAAATCTTTTCACCATAAAATCGTGGCTCTAATAATTGCAAAGACGTGACTCATTTGACTGTGCCAACAGGAACAAGGTTACTGCGACAATACACGTCTGTGATGTGTGGGTAGAACCCTTGACGCTGAGAGTTACAAACAGCAAATCACTGACAATGAAGCAGGGCTGCATATGTCATAAGGCATTGAAACAAACTGTTGCAGAATTCTTTTCGCGAAAATTCGTGGGCTCTACTAATTCCTGAACGTGGAGCGCAGGAGGGTCTTTCTCCGTGCAGTGTTGCCATATTGTGCACATAAAATGTTGTGCAACATTCTTCCACTGGTATTTTCGTCTTAAATTTAACCCAGGATTCGTGTGGTGTGCTACATCTTTCTGGATATCCTGTATTCAAATGTGAACGATAGGTAGCGAAAGCATAGTGTAACCGTGAAAGAACACAGAAACAACACACAAAAGGGTGAAATACAGAAATACAGAATTGCCGAAAATGCATGGGGAAATAGCCACAAAATTCTCTGGGACTCAGCTAGCCCAATGAGTCAGGAAAAATATAGAACTAAACAAAAAATAAAATAAAAGGATCAGCATACATAGCCAGTAACAAAAACATCATAAGTCAATACAGCATTTAACATGAAAAATATGTGGTTGCCTTTAATAAAAAAAGAAACCATGCTACACAGTAAAAATAAATAAATAATAAGTAGATCTATGTTCAACATTCTCAGCAGAACACCAGCCAACATCACTACACGGTTCTCAGCCAATCAGAAGAATACTTGTCTCTCATTGACTGAGAGCCTAGCCAATCACACATGCTTTGTCACCATTTGCCGAGCAGTTTCGAGACCATCCGGGCTATATAAGCCCCAATTTTCTGGCGAACTTCATTCGCATCTTGGAGTTCCGACCAGCTGTGTCTCAACCTGAAGACGGGAATAGATGGCAATTCCCGAAACGTTGAATTTTTCGTTGTTTTTAATTTGTGTTATGTAGTTTCTTGTCTTTTGGTTGTCGTCCATTGTTCACTGTTTTTTTGTCTATTTCCATATTTCTCACACTGGGAATATGGTTTACTTTGTGCCTGTATTTTGTGTCTGGCTGTTGTGTTTTGAATACTTGCTTTCTAATATATAAATGAAATATAATTAAAGGATGATGATGATAATAATAATAATAATAATAATGATAATGCAAAATCTTACTGAATTCCTCTGGGATTGTTTTTTTCTGTTTGTATTGTGTTTTATGTCCTCTTCTGTGTTTTTGCACTTTGTCATTCAACACAAGTTTTGATCAGCAAAACATGAGCAATGATGTATGTCCGCAATTCAATACATTTTAATTTTCCTGAAGTTATACGAAACAATCGTATATTGGGAATTACCAGGTAGGCGCGAGTGAGCGACATAATTTAGCTACCTCCGCGCATGGCGTCACCGTCCAATCAGCGGCTGGCTCCACAGACTGTTCGTGGGCTTATGGGTAGGGAATATACTTACCGCTTTACTGCATCAAGGTAAGTTTTCAGCTTGGGACAAGGTTGAACCGCAGAGAGAAACCCTGACGCGCGACTAGGTGAGGGTGAAGTTGTGGTAGTTCACCATTGTATTCCGCAGGATGGGGAAGATAGGACCACACAGTACCTAGTCCTGAACTCGTGTAGATAACTGTAAAGTTATTGGTTCACTAGCGAGGAGCGCTAAACATTGCGCCAAGTTGTCGGACAGTATTGCGTATAAACAACTAAAGAAGGTAGGTAACTGATATCACTAGAAAAGTACCCATTCCTTCGTTTTATTTCATGACAATCTAGGATTCACTGGCCAATACAATACTAAATCGAACACACGCCATGACGTTATTGGCCTACGTTTATCTGTTTGCCAGAATTGCAGGCTGGTGGGAATTTTACAATTGATCGTATAGGGTAAACTTATATCATTCGTGATACTAAGGTCTCGAACTTCAGTACCAGAAATACGTTAAACATTTAAATTGTGATCTTATATTTGATAAATTGGTCATTTATTACCGAAGTTACACATACCTGCTCTCTGTTGGTAACCTAATGAACTCGGTGTACAGATCCTTCCAAATTTTGCGAAGCCCACAAAGTGATTTATCTCGATGTTAAGAGTGCGTGGTAGATAAATAAACGCTGAAAACATAAATTGATATCTGCGCTTTATTCGAAGCCAATATGGATAAAATACTCAATGGCAATCCTAAGATAATTATATTTGCCAACTTTATGAGTAAGTATGTATCCAGAAATACTCATTTGTTACGCGTGATCTCTTGCGCCGCAGTTAAATGCATGAGGTTCCGGCATCAGAGATCAGAGATTGTGTGTGTCCGGAAACAAACACACAGTAAGCTCTTTACGCGAATCCTGAGCTAAATTGTGACGAAATTGTTGTACAACATATTACGTGCGCAATGTGATAACACTGCACGGAGAAAGTCCCTTCTTGCTCTCCAAGACCAGTCATTAGTTCGTGTATGTTAAGCAAACACAAACTCATGTTTTCAGTACTCAGGATTTTAACCTAGACCCGTAATGTGAAGGTCAGAGCAGTAGTAGTAAGATTTGCAAGATATACGTGGAGTACAAGAGGGGAGAAATTGTAGTACTATGTTGCCACATTGCGCATTTAAATATGTTACCGTACAACATTTTGGCACTTACATTTTCGCCTCCAGTTTAGCCCAGGACTTGCGTGGTATGGTTGTTATGCAATTGTTTGTGGACATCCTAGCATATTGTACGGGTATGCTCATGATAAGAGGAGAAGAGTGTGGACGAGGAATGGCCTTAAAGCACGCGGCAGTAAAGCCGAGTCGTGAACGAGCAGCACGTCTCGTGTCGTTGCGGTCAGGCATCCCCCCTCAAGTACCCAGCAACATCAAGACGAGACCTGCAATTAGCCGGACGTTTAATTACAAGACGTCACCACTGTTCGTTCCTTGCAGACACGAAGCACGCGTGCTTCCACATGTACCAACACGTCTGTCGGCCGTGCCCAGACTCTAATATCTGTTATTACTTTTATTACACTGTCTACTAATATCCCCGCCGTGGTGTAGTGGTCAGAGCACTCGCCTCCCATCCGGGTTCGACTCCTGAGTGGGGTTACCACACATGGAGGATACTAAAGAACAGCATCCACTCCTCTGGAGCAGGACATTTCAGTAAAACATAGGGCAATTAAGATTTTTCTCACGTGTAAATCAACCGGATGGAGTGAGATTTTGGTCAGCGTTTAAGGGCGTTGGACCCGTAAAATTTCATTTTTTATATTTGTGCCAAACACCGTTCAACTTTTGCATATCAGATGATATATCATTTCCCCAAATAAAAAAAATGCCCCATAGTTTTTGCAAAATCACTCATCAAAGTCATGAAATGGCCATTAGGCCCTACGGTGTAGCCAAGATAAAAAAAAAAAGTAATGAAATAATGAATTCAAAATTACGGGAACTGAAAGTCAGTGTATCAATGTGTTTAATGACATATTTGACAAAAGTTAGTTTTGAATATTTCAGTAGTAGCCGAAAGTCAAAATTATGCAAAAGTTTGCTCAGTTTCATCAATTTTTAACAAATACAAAAATATATCGCTTTGTGTTTATAAAGTGTCTTGAAGTAGTTCACATCATTAAGTATCGATATGAATTACCTTGTTTCAGCAAGTTAATTATTTTTTATTATTTTGGCTACACCGCAACTGCCATTTTGTGACTCTGATAGGTGATTATGCTAAAACTATGGGCGCTAATTTTTTTTTATTCGGGGAATGACATGTTATCTGATGTGTGATAGTTGAACAGTGTTTGGCACAAATATAAAATTTTGCATTTTACGGGTTCAACGTCCTTAACGTCGAGGTCTTTTGCTGGTGAGGGGTGACATGAGGTGAGAATGGTGCAGCACCGGAATGAAAGGGCGGGGGAAATGGGAGATCCCCGAGAAAAGCCGCCGACCAATGGCATCGTCCGGCACGATTCCCACATGCGAAAATCCGGGGACCGACCTCTCCGGGATTCAAGCCTGGATCGGATTGGTGGGAGGCGAATGTCGCGGCCTCTCAATTGGACGGAGTTGTGCAGAAATGGTCCAACACGTAAAGTAACGTATTTTGAAATGCCACGTAGAAGGAGAAAGTCTGATATATGTCCTAGAAAAATAATCAAGTGTTAAATCATAATATTTTATTTTAAAATGCGAGCCAAGAAAAAGTGGTTTATGCTAAGTTCAGTGAACCGTGGGTTGGTTCTTTCTGCATAAATGCGTCCAACTGTACTTGTAGAAAATGCTCGAGGTATATGTTTGCTAACGTTATTTAATAAACATGCGCACCGCGACTATATCTTCGATAAAATTTATTCATGGTAGGTAGATTAACATATTGTTGAGATAAAGGTTATAATGAGATTGGGCTATTGGTGAAAGAAAACAGGAAATTGTATAAAAACGGATATGACATGCCAGGGACAGTTCAGTATCGTAACTAATCAATAATTCATTAAAGTAGGCACTGAAATACTACTTATTTTCTGCCAACCGCGAACACAACCGAGTCAAACTTAAAAAAGACCTATATACCGAATGAAATTTTCCGCTTTAGATGCTCGGAGATAGTGGAGCGATAAAGGTAAACTTGCTACGCTCGACGGTAACCGCTCCGCTACCATTCCCTGCGCGCCGAACTGGTGTACAGTGTTTTCGTTTTACTCATTTTTTTCTATGAAACATTAAGCGACGACCCTACATTTTTATGTGTGGAAAGTTTGTAGGAAGTTCAAATGATTGCTTCTAGCGTAGTATTTTTACGAATCCGTGCGGTATTTTTGAAGTTACAGCAATATCTTAATAAAAAAAAAATCCAGAATAATGTTTCTAGTAAGCGTGCTGCATTATTAAAATTGTAGTAGCATAGCTCGAACTGTGTGTTCTCTTCAATTATAATGATATTAGAAGTAAGTTCAGTGGTTTCGAGTGGAAAAAGAGAAACGTGGTATGCTAAAACATCGCCCATACGCCACGTACAGTACATAGGTCTATCAAGCATGTATAAACTTGACATACTTTTAAATCAATGTTCCAAATATATAAGCATCGGCAAATTACATCTTGGGCAGTACGTTACGTTATGTTAATAAAATATAATTAACAATGCGTTGACATTATGCTGTTTTAAAGGCACTTGCTATATATAGTCATGCAATAGATATAATAAAATTCGTTCGAGCAATTGGTAAAGTTTAATCGCATGACAAATTCTGCTCACATTTATAAAACAAGGAAACTGTGGTGCTGTAAGGTACAACATCTATTAAAGTGCTAGATAAGGGTTCCACTGAACGACGTACGTAATGCAGTTATCACCTTTACGTGCGAGTCACTCAACTCAACTCATACTTCACTATTAGTTTGTTTCTTACGAGAAAGTTCGCACTGATCTTATTATTTTACTTACGGGAAGTATGATACACTTGTTTCTATATTTCGGTTTTGCTAACCCGGTTAGTATTTTCCCAGATGAAGCAGTTTGAAGAAGCTGTTTATTAGCCATTTTGAGAGGCTCAAATACCTCGATTTAAATAAACGTGTGGAACTTCTAACTTATAGCCACACAGTTTAAGAGTGCGTGGTAGATAAATAATCGCTGGAAACATCAATTGATTTCTACTCTTTTTTCGAAACCAATATGGATAACATACTCAATGACAATCCTAGGTAATTATATTTGCCAACTTCACGAGTAACTATTTATCCAAAATTACTAATTCGTTACGCGTGATCTCTTGCGCCGCAGTTAAATGCGCGAGGTTCCGGCGTCAGTGATTGTGACTCAGATGTTCGTAACACTGGAAACAATTTTGTTTAAATCGTTGGCTAAAACTATTGTCTAGGATTGCTATTGTTTAATTTTCGCAAAATGGCTTCAAGAAACCTACAATTATAGGTTAATGTGTTTAGCGTTGAATTATGTACCACGCCCTCTTAAAGGGTGCCTTTTTTCATAAATGTATAAGACTATAATGTAAATTTTGTAAAAAAAATTAATTGTAACACATTTGAAGAACAGGTAGGGAAGCCCCTTATTGTATAGGTCTGCTTTGTCCTAGAGCACCTGGTACGTGCTTTTATAACACTATTCCCGTTATGTTGAACTCGTGGGCATATGGAACAAACATTATTATAATTATTATAGGTTAAATAACTATCATAGGATAAACAGTTACGGGACGAGCACACTCGATGGTATTATAACCAAATGCATATATTTAGCAATCTCTACTCATTATGAAAAAAAATGCCAGCTTCGCAGTATCGATCGTATGTTGTAGATAAGACCCTCTGGGTTTCAAACACTTTCTGTGCCGCAAGGCATGGCTGAGACCTCCCGTATCGCGTCCTGCTGCAGCGGATGTTCTTACTGATAGATGGAGCAGCCGTTCATCTCCGGCGCATCTCTTGGGATGTGTGGCTAATATAAGAGGCAAGTAAGCCGAAAGCTGCCTGAAGACACGTATGGAATTAGAGCTTAAAGAAACCGTTAACAATATAAACATTTCTCCTCCAGTTCTAATACTTATTGCTCATGGGGGAATTTCGCGAATTCGATGACCTGCCGGCTAGAATCCATTGTAGGGTACTATGCATACTACAGCCCGGGCCATTAGTCCACTAGCTGCTACTCAGTGGAATAGCAGACAATGGACGAATAGACTGGGCTTGAGTATGCACACTACAATGGATTCCAGCCGGCAGGTCATCGAATTCGCGAAATTTTCCTGTTCCTATTCATGACCTAAAATTAACTTGATAGAAATTAGTATCTCCAAATCAAACATTATTAAGTGTTACACGTGTAAGGGCTTGTCCAACAGTCCAAGATTTTCGATTTTAAATACAACTATGGTTGCATTTCTTGTTTGTTGGATGAACAAAAAGGAATCTGATTTTTACACCTCATCGCACAACTGCACTGTATCTTACGTTGCAAAACAGATTTTGATTTTACATTCGAACAATCGTCTTGAATAGTTATGCCTTGTCAGGTGTCGCATTAAGGGGACCTTCGGCATTTCTGTCCAACCAGAGTGTAAATAGTAAAACTGCTATAGTTGCCACAACCATTTTTATTTAATATGAGCTACTGCAATGTTACTTTGCCGCAAGAAAAAAAAAACTTTCGTTTACATGTAAAAGTAATTGTAACAAAAATTGTGTTATTGTTAAGATAATTTATTAGAAATATTTGCGGTGAAGGTTGTTGTAGTATTTTTAACACAATCTTTATGTTGAAAAATTATTATCTTCGGTACAAAGAAAAAAGTTTTTTTTTTTTTTTTTAAGAAAACTTTTGAGACAAAATGTGACACAAAATATAACGTTTTTTCACATTTTCTTTGCCGTAAGGCAAGATTTTTTTACCGCAATCTAAATACCTTCGAGACAAATAACTTAGTGGGTCATATCCAAACATAATTTTGCTGTGGCGTAGAAAGTGTTTTATCGTGTAAAAATTTAGTCGTGTGTTTCTATCATGAAGGTTAAAATAAACCCAATACGCATAAGTGCACTGTTAATTTCAAAACGGGAAAACCGCTGCAAGATATTAAAAACACCAGACAGCAGCGTGGCGTCGCTTTATCTTCATCAGTACGTCATAAAATTCTAGGAGTGAGCCCGACTTCGGAATGATTGCGCGTCAGTTCGGCACCTTGAGCTTATAGATGGTTATAAATCCGTGTGCATGCCCCGCCCTTACCACTCCGGTACCAATACGCCTTAAACATGGACAATATCATTTTGAGCGAATTGGAGACGAACGCCATTGCAGTAGTCCACCCTGTCGTTCCAGAAACCCAGGCGAGAATACAAAACAAGGAAATACAAACGAAGGCTATGCTGTAGTCAGAAAAAATATATATATATATATATATATATACACACACGCACACACATACACCTACTAAGCCCCACAATATGAATAGGAAAATTCTTAGCAAAATACACGAAATAAAATACTGAAATAAAATAATATAAAAAAATTCTAAAATAATTAAAATATTATATTATATCTTCCACAGTATAAGAGATATGTATTAAATGTGTATTAAAACCATAAAGCAAGGAGAAAAGTTAATTAAAAAATTAAATATTCTGTTCCCGAGATTGTGTCAGATAAAATACAAAGAAAATGCGAATAATACTATAATGGAAAACCAAATAACAAGGACAACTGAAAAGACTTAGAGACAATACAACATACACCACAAACAATTCCTGGGACACAGACGAGAAAAAATACGTAGGCCTAAGACTTGATAACAACGAGTACGAAGCAAATATGAAACTCAACTACAAACGAATAAGACACACAGAAACACAAAGACGTTTTTCTCAGACGAGCTTTTTGCGACGACGTTTCTGGAGCTAACATCTGCTACTGTCTTCAGGCAAACTCTGTTAGAATATATTTTCTGTTTTATTTTATACTAGTTGTGCCCGGCATGCGTTAAAATGTATTTTTTTTTTTCGCTAAATTTCTTGGGTGCCTCGTTCTGAAACTATGTACCGTTTTGCTCTGCTCCCCTCCCCCTTTTCCCATGTATAATTTTTTTGGTAAACACCTTGCCGGACGGGCGAACATGTATATAAAATATTTGATGACATAGCGAGTAATTTTGTCTTCCGTTGTCTTGCTTATTTGCTACGCTTTCTGTTTTATTTTGTAATACGTTGTGGGCTGTGTAGGCTACAGAATTATCAGAACGGAATGTGTTATACTTAATGATAAGTTACGAGAAAAATTAATCAAACGTGTGTTTTTATTTGGTCCGTAAAATTATAATGGTGTGGCAAATGCTACATTAAAAACATTATCTTTGAAAGATTTTTGCAATGGGGATGTATGACAAGATGAGTATTCATGGATATGCGCCATTGTTTGCGAATGTTGCCAAGTCGCAGATAAACCCAGAAAAACATGAAAATTCAAAGAAAATTTAAAAAAATAAAAAAATGCAACAGCATTAAGAAAAAATTAATTAAATAAGACCATACGCATATGGTCGTTGTCAACACATAAATAATTCCAGAATAGGAATATAGTCAGTACATGATAATAGAGACTAACAAAAACAAAAAAACAGACAGAACAAATGTGTGTTGACAACGACCATATCTGGTCTTATTTAATTAATTTTTTCGTAATGTTGCTGCATTTTTTTATTTTTTTTATTTTTTATTTTCTTCGTATTTTTATGATTTGTGGGTTTATCTGCGACTTGACACCATTCGCAAGCTATGGCGTATATCCAAGAATACTCATCTTGTCATTAAAAACATGTTTAATAATTCCCTTATATAAAATTTAAAACTAAATTGCCTTTCGTTGTTTTGGCACTACCCAGAGCGTCATTTCTTAGCAGTAAGTGGTATTTAATTTTGTGTTTAGAGTACTTTTTGTGGTCTATTTTCATAGCAGTGCCTAGTACTCACACTATAATTTGTTTTACTTAATAATTCGAACACATTTTCCACATGCATGTTCATAAGATATCTCCCCGTAAAATTGAGACGCATATTTCTAAAATCTCCCTTTCCGCGAAAATCAGAAAATAAGTTACTTATATTTACATAGTACGTAACCAAATCTTCAGCTTGTAAAGTTTTACAGTTAGTTTGGAAAAAAAATCAATTGCCATTTAGAATAGAATTTCATATCTGAGTGAATTTCTAAATGCTACTTTCTCCTATTTTAAAAGTGCGCCAGAACATGCATTTTCCAGGCCACTTCAAAAATATTTTCTTGACTACTGGAAAAACAGGAAATGTGGAAAAAGCAGATTTTGTAACTGTAAGTCTCAATAGGGAATGGTAGGCTACATAATAACACGTTAAGAACATAGTATTTAAATTGTAGGTTTCTCGAAGCCAACTTTTAAAAATAAAGAAAAAAACTTGAAACAAAAGGATTCACCAGCTTTCTGTGCAGAAAAATTCTCGAGTAATGATCATTCGCTATAAAACCGCCGAAATCTCGTACGTATAATTACGGCGCAATATAGGCCTATGACGCTTAATAACAAATGAATTATTCTGGGTAAAAGTTTGCTCGTAAAGTTGGCTAATATCATTCCATAGGATTTTTGGTTTGTAGTTTCAAAAATATGTAGATTTAAAAATAGTTTTTTAAAATCATACGAGAACCAATATCGTAAAATTTCTTTGTAACTTTGTTGCAAATTGGTTTTACTATGTAATGTAATTTTTCGAGACAAACAGTATGTAGATTGTAGCTAATTTATCAATTGAATGGAAATTTCGTTAATTAACTTGTTAGCTACTACCATGCTGGCTTCTGTCTCGACAAAATCAGTGTGTGTAGTTTAAATCAGTCATAACAATTTTACGGGGTGACTTAACGATGCCGACTTCCATTTATGTTTTAAAAAATTATTATCGTCACACATGTAGAAACTCGGGCCCAAGCCCTTGCGGCCAAGCTCTTTAGTTACTACTGTATGTATGATTATTTTTTAAAAATTAAACGAGAGCAGACATCAAAAAAAATGTTTTGCAGTTTTGTTTAAAATTGTTTCTACGTGACAGGCAATTTTTTGAAAGGAAGAAATCATTCGATTTCGACTAAAAGGGCAATTAACCATAATTTCGTTAGTTACGTATTTAGCTAAATCCATAGTATTTATTGCCATGAAAAAAAAATCAGCCAACATGGAGAAGACGATTTTAAACAAAACTGCCGGACAGATTATTGATACCGGCTCTCGTTTATGCGTAAAAAATTAATATCGCTAAAAAGGTAGAAATAAGAGTCTTAACGCGAACAGCCTATACCTGCGAGAATTTACTCGTCGCTCGCTCTTGAAACAGACGCAGGCACGCGATCTGCTACATCGACGACATTAGTGCAATACCCGCCTCGCGCCCTGGAGCTATGCGCGGATCCTTATCTGGCGTGTTTGCGCAGCGACCCCCTGCCGACTATCATCCAGTATCCCGGGGATTGTTCCAGTCGCCCGGGGCGGGAGGGCAATTAGCCCCCCTTCATCGTCTAAACCCCCTCCCCTTCTGACCAGTCAGATCGCGAGATGCACGACAGGAGATAACGGAGGCGCGCGCGATAAGCCGGCCGGCCCGTCACAATCTGGCCACGCATCGCCGTCGTGGGACCTCCCACTCTGGAGCGCCTGGGTCGTGATAGCTTTCTCGCTCCTCGGGAATGCTCGGAACGATTCGTTCATCCTCGGCCACTGATCCAGGCAACCCTCCTCGTCGATAACGAGGTCATTAGAGACGGTGACACACATCTTTGAACAATGACAGCATCTTGGAGAGGAATCGGCCATGGACTTTGTTAAGGAACCACCAGCTATTTCGGAAAACCATGAAAAACCGAAATCAGGATGGCCGAAACGGGCGATCGAACCCGGGTCCTCCCGAATGCGAGTCCAACGTATTACCGTTGCACGCACCTCGCTCGGTGAGACAATTCGGTTAGGTTAGTTCTGGTTGGTTTAATAGGGAGAGTTGGTCGCCATCTTGAATGTTTTTGTATTGTTATAATTTTTTTAAGTTTAAATTTATGGAACATTAACCTTAGTGCCGGATAGAATACCTATTGATAGAATTTTAGAAATCGTAAATCATTGTTTGCCTTTGCAGTTGTTATAAATGGAACTGCAGTTAGAAATAATTTTTTTTTCAACTGCAATTAGATCCGTAACTACAGTAACGGCAAGCAAACACATATTATATCTAAAATTTTATAAATACAGGTTCATGTAAAACTACCCAAATTAAACGTTATGATACCAAATACAAAGACTTACGATGGCGACCATATTTCCGTTTAAAAACATCAAAAAGTACTGTTCGCTGAACCGAACTGTCTCGCTTATCAGAAATGCTCGGGGACGTTCGTGCATGCTCGGCGATTGAGCCACACAAACTCACCTCCTATCCCTTCCCCTGTAACAATTAGTTTTCATAACTTTAGGTTAGTGTGTGTTAGTTTAGGTTGATTTACGCTAAGTTACATATGTCAAAAATATTGTACGCTGACTCGAAGGACGGTTTTGTTATGCTAGGCAACTACAAAAAAAAATTAATGTGCGTGTGGCTGCCGTCACTTCAATCGCCAAGAATAAACGAATGCTTCCGAGTATTGCCGAGGAGCGAGGAAGTTAACACGACCCAGACGCTCCTGCAGTCGTGCGAGCTCTCACCAAACGCGCGCCCTTGTTCTCGCCTGCGAGGCAGGGTCGGCGTGGATGACGCCACGCGAGGCGGGAGAAAAACAATACGACTGACACAACGTTTCATTGAACGTGTCATTAGAGGAAATATATAATAAAATTCGCGTTATTTTCTGCTAGCAAATACTCTTGCTCGCTCGCTTGACGTCTTCCGCTGCCCTACAATGTTGTCGATTGTACCTGGGACAACTTTGAGACAATAATTTAAATGTGGCCATTCGCATGTAAAGCAGACAAACACGTAAACGACATCACATAAAGACTGATAGTGACGAGTGCGGCCACGAACTTTACTCGAAAATAATTTTGCTTCAGTTTGTTACAGTGTTATGTGCACTTCTGCAGCTGTGCTTCATTGTTATTGGCAGCGTGTCTTTATAAAGTGACGTCTCTCATTTAACTGAGCCCTTCACATTAAGCAGGTACAGGAAGTTTCCGCAAAAAAGTTTTTGCCCCACTATGTTTCAAGGCCTTACATGCACATCTGCAACTTTACTTTATGGTTATTGGCTGTGTTTATTTGTTCAGAGTCGTATTACATTTGACTATACCAATCAGAATAAGCTTAACAGCGACACCACACGTCTGCGATTTTAGGGTAAAACTCCAAGACACTGTGTGATAAGAGGTATGCAAAGGTACGATGTGGAGCGGACGACTGGATTACTCAATCATCAATATCATCTAAACTACTCATCAAAATTTGATGAGATTTTTTTGCCTCGTAGATAATTTATCAGCTGACGTTTATTTATATAGCACTATACGACAGTATGCTTTACTTAAGATTCCACTTTACCTTCACGGCAAGTCGCGAATTTATGTCGATTTGGTGGTTATTCTATCACAGTTTACTCGACCTGCAGAACATGTGTTACAACGCAATAGCAACCACTGTTATCCGAGATGTCTAAACTGTGATTCTTGCGATAAAAATTATACTTTAGTGAAACAGATATTGCGTTATGTCTTAATTAGCAAATATAGGTCATTATTGCTACGAGTCAAAAATCTTAAAATATTTTTCGCAAGAATCATGCAGAATTACAACAGCAATGCACCTACGGTTTCAGTTTCG